>JAARMF010000840.1:2297-21234 GCA_022844705.1 Toxascaris leonina | reverse complement strand
GGGGGGGGGGGGAGAGGTAGGCGAAGAACAGACGTTGCCTGACGAATCTCAACGACAAGAACAGTGTTCCACATTTCATGCTTAAAGGAAGCTTCGAACTGAGAGAATTACGTCCCTTCACCGATGAATTGCCCTAGAACTAAAAGCTTCACAAATTTCCGTTTTTTGCCGCTGCGATTTCAGAAGAATTCCTTCGAAAAGGAGGCAATAATACAGGTCAGGGCTTTTATAAGGCATTTCTTTCTTCTGCAGAAAAAAAACTTCTCATTTGCTAAATCCCTAGAGTTTATCCTTTAGGAAAAGAATTGCTCCGAGCTAGCCGGCTCTTGAGAATGAAACAGCTTCAAGTGACCTTGTTTTACCAACTTACTTCCTGACACCTTAAAATCATATGCGCTACATATCTTAGATTATTTTACTAGTGCAATTATACTTGTGGCTTTGTTGAATGAACTAAAAGAAACGACTACGTTGGAAAGTTACTTCAATTCGACAATAAAAACTGCCTTTTTCGCTGTTTGTCCAACACATACTGAATTGCACACAGCTGGATAAACATTATCGAAATCAAAGAGGATCCGCTAATCAAAATATTCACGAAGGTGGCAAAAACTTACCATGATATGTCGAACAGTAGCCATTGTACTTTTTCAGTGGTTTTATTACTGTTTTAAATATGGAGCACAGATGTTTCTGAGAGCTTCGAACGGCAGACAGCTCCCTATCTTCTTATCGTGAAAAGCAAAATCTGCCATAAAAGATGGCCTCCCAAACAAAAATTGGTCGAATACCGAACAACTGATGGGCACTTCAACCCTAAGTTTAATCACAAAATGCGTTTGAGAGTATTCGACGTGGCGATCGGATGGCCAAAAAGGTAGGCAGAAATCACAAACAAGTTAAAGTTCCTGAAGATCATGTGACGGTGACGAAAGACCGCCCCAAAAATTCATCGTTGCGACTAGGTGCAGAAGTTAGCTCAAATTTAAAACATATTCGTGGCACGAAACTACTCAGTGTCAGTCATCGCGAAAAATTATTGAAACAGAGATGTTACGTTTTGCAAGGTGAATCTCGAAGATGGGTATTGCTGCAGTCATCAAACTGATACGTGAATTTGCCTTATGATGGTGGCGCAATGTTTCATGGTTGCGGTGATGACACTGATTCAGCGAATTCTGCTCCGAAATCGTTGATAGCACCGTCTTGCTATTCCAATCAAAATTTCTCGGTCATCCGCACTCATTGATGAAAATCTCCTATTCATTTTATTTCTTCGTTGAGCAATCTATTTTACAACCATGCAAATGTTTGGCGATGGTGGACAACTTAGGGTCGTGTGAAGCATATTTGATGTCGTTGGTCGACTTTTGGCCGCCAGTTGTTATAGCTGCAAGTTTTTAAGTTAACGGGCTCTGGTTTTATTGTAACGGAAGACGTAATTACTGTCTACCATTGGTTTGCTTGTGTAGATGGCATGTGGCAAAAGCTCTGCTGCATAACCAGCATCACTGTTTTGGTGTTTACGACTTCAAGCGATCGTTTGTTGGCTCACAAATGACGCGTTCGCATAGCTCTTTCGCTCTAAGCTTAGTTGATGAGAATTGTACAAAGTTCATTTGGGTGTCGCATTGGAACGGCAGAAATGGGAATCTACGACGAACGATGCGCTTTAAAATCATTAAACAAGAAAGTGCACTGTGCGGTGAATCATTTCCTGTTGGGGAGGAAAGAAGTCGATATGCGCAACATGACAGCTTGCATTTGCTTGGTGGCGAGGCCTCGCATAAAGCTTTGTAGCCTGAAGCTAGTGCAATAAATACAGGGCCAGAATCAATCTGCACCTGCTTTACTGAGCAGTACGGATGTCGACAAAGCTGTCTAAGAAAACAGCTCCATTTTTGGTTTTTCTACTCTTTTCTAGAGTTGCGGTAATCGGAAGGCAGGAGTTCGGACTTAATTCCATCGTTTTTGCAGAACTACAGTTCAACAGTAGAAGCAAGGCACCTCTAACCACTGTTTCAGGTAAACTGACATGCTGTAGAACGCTCTGCACTGGAAATCTAGTTCGAGGACTACATGCTGATTAAATAAACAGAAAAATGCGACCCTAGAATTAGAACACGTGCAAAGATTGTAGTTCCAAGTTTTTGTTCACAAGCAAAGTGACGATTCATCGTCAAGTATCCAGCGCTTCAGGAGTTAGCATCAACGCCGCATCCACTGTCCGTGATGCACTTCCTCCTTGACGAATGCCACTTAGCCCTACTTGTATCCCTTCATTGGTTTCCATTGCATTAAGAAACGCAAGCCTGAGGCATCGATACATTCCTTACGTCGGTCACAACCGTTCGCTGAAATTCACCAACTTTTGTTGAAAGCCAAATGTTGCATGGAAGAACGTGAATTAATCGAAAGCAATTGTGACGTTGGATTTTTAATTGATGTGAACACGGGAACTTTTTTGAGATGCAAGGAAGGCCCTTCCCTTGAAATATCGAGAGCAAGAAGCCAGAAAATCAAGCAGTGACACAAACTGGAATATCACAAGTGTAGAATACAAACTTCAATCTACTCTAGATGTTCTCATTTTCGTAAAGAATAATTCCCTCAGACATTTTCTTGATTGAATTTCGAGCGACATAAGGCTTTGGAAACCATCGAACAAAGGACCTGGGCTGAAATATGTAAATCAAACCGGCTTAGAGCCTTGTAACCAAAAATGCGGCATACCAGCCGGATTCGCGCAGGCGCATCTATGAACTGATGCAAGGGTGAGTGTAGGCTACAAGCTGGATGCAAGGTGGCTTCTTCAGCTTACTTATCTAATGAACAACGTAATTCCTATTGATTCCTCCCCAAAAACTTCAGTTTAAAATTTAGTGCTTCTAGCTTACGTACGACAGCCAATTTGCGTCATTATTACCGCAGTATCAGTGGATAATTAAGAGCATGCGTTTACTGGATGTGCAGTACGTTCCTCAACTTTTCAAAGCGAACGCATCAGCAAGTATTCGTCGCATAATCACCTATGAATGCCCAGAACTGCAGGTTCCAGGAAAATTTCACGAAGAGTTATCGACGTGCAAGCTAAAAGGGTTTTTTAAAATATGTTATATCCATTCAGAGAACCTTCTGTCGCGCCTAAGCATCGACAATGAGCGCTCATGGCGACCGATACTTCACAAACGCATGTCATTGGGTGGTGAACAGCTGCCGCACCTTTTGGTACTATTTTGCCAATTTGTTTCTGAAGGTATGAGGCTTATTCGCACTTAGCTGTATTATCACAAGGGACATTAGAAAAGGAACAAGCAGGGGTGCACAGCCCTACTTTATGATTTCCTTAAAGAAAAGAATTAACAGCCAGACTATGACGTTGTTTCAAATATGGATTTTAGCTCAGAAAGCATCGATCTGTTCAGTGAGGCAAATGGTTGCATTTGATAGGAATATAGCTGTGGTTAAGCAACAGCAAATTTTTGCACTGCTTTTCGTCAAATTTTCCCACAAATTATGTGTGGTCTCCACGGGAATAGCAGTTCTGCTGTTAAATAAAGACAGCTAACATAACGCTATTTTCAACAACCAGGAATATGCATGCGATGATATTTGCTATAATATGCACCTCTACCAACCATATCCACTAATTATGTTAAAACTCGACAAGTCATAACCAATTGTGACGCATTTGTTTTCTAATGTCGAAACGATTACATAAATCTCCGCTTGCTTAATGCGTTTTTTCTGTGCCTATTTGAATGAGTCGAAATTCAGCTCACGTGAAATCCTCGATGCAAAGCAAAAAAATTTTGTTTTCGTAGCTTTGTCGGGCTGCGAATTTAAATCACTTAATGAAGAACGCATGCGCACGCACAATGACAACGTGTTTGCAATACATTGTTGCAACAACGAAAAACACTGCAAGAAAGAAGCACATAGAATGTTTTCTGCACAATTATTATTGCACTTTTCATATAAAATGATGCAGCGATTGCAATCATCACTGATGGATACACGAGATAAATTTTTAATGGTGGATATAATTGATGGACACCTATCAGGCTTGTAAAGAAGGAAATACTAGGTGGCAACGCTAAGCGCTAACATGATGGAGGGAAAAAGTAACGACTGCAACCGCGTTGATGGAATAGCGAAAATAGGGAGTGGCGAATGCTGTGCATCAAAGCGCAGCGAAAGTGATTACGTAGGGGGAAGGGGGAGGGAGAAGCGGGTGCTTGTGCCTAAGCGCTCAGAAACACTACGGCCATAGGCGAACGCAACGTTTGAGCAGCACTTAGTAATAGATGGGTCATCAATGAGGCTTCACTAAAATACCGATAGTTGATTGATTCCCCCAAGCAAAGAGGAATCTCTAATACTTAGTGTTGCATCGATGCATTAATTTTCGTTGCACAACAATTCATATAGCCTTATGCCAACTTCTAGGAACTGACAAGTTAGGATACGAAGTTTCGCCATCGACGCATTGGAAAGTGTTTTTCAGTGTTCGAAATGAATGCGCCGGGAACTGCAGATGCACACTGTGAAAAATGAAATGAGGCAAATGCCGGAGTGACAGGCTAAAATGCCGACTCGATCATATTTACAAACTGCTTTTGTAAGGATCGTAGCAACGAATTAGGCATTCGATAGGCGAGTATAATGCTGAATAAAGTTTAGGATGGCTACTCGGAAAATTCCAAATTCTTGAAAGTGGGAGAAATAAATCATCAATATTTAAACCTAAGCATATGAATGACTTCCATGACTTAACCTGACTTCCAATATTAAACCAACGTGACTTAACTTCCATATATTCAGTTCGTTTCGTTGTCACCTTGCCTACATGCAACTGCTCCAGTATTATTCTGTTTAGACTGTGGTATGTTAAAACTCGATGATCGGTTAATGAGGGTTTACTGGAGTCCTTCCAAACCAAGATTGGAACATTATTACGTTTCGACCACTGGGGGATGTCGATGGAAATTCGGTTTCAATATATACGAATATCAGGCAAGAGCGTGAAATGATTTGAGGCCACCATTCTAATCAAGTGATTAAACCATTCCGTTTCACAAAGGCACAAATCCATGAGATGCATATACCTATTATACGAGCAATGTCACATTAAGAGCCAGTTGCACAAGTTCAATCTTCACTGAACGAGGTGAGAAACGAAACACGCTGTATGTGTAAAGTAGTAGCAGCACATTCGCACAACCCTGACGGTAACGGCAATGCATCTCGAAACGTTTTCAAGGAATGGGAAACATAGCAATTTCCAGATAAGATTTTCATTTAACGTCGCCTCTAACTAACGCGGACACGTTAGGGCTGGCAACTGCTGATGAATTCTCAACCTGGTGTATGAAGTGATTTTAATTGACAGCGGCGCAGATGAGTTTACATGAAATCTGGCGCTCATTGACCAGCATGCACAAACAGCGCGCAGCACACTAATATTTTGCTGCCCAGGCAACTAAGAAAATGCGGTACTCGACGAGTAAAAGAACACGGTTAGTGTAGCAATAAATGAGCTAGCGACCGGCACAAGTCTGTTACTTAATTTAATATATTCGCCAGTGAACATAAAAACACATTTATGCCAAGTTAATGTTATTAAATAACACAGCTGTCTAATGACTACTTTATTCTTGAAACTCTGTACAAATAAGACCGTCATTATGGCCACACTGTAGGAGATGTACCTCATAGACGCTTCAACAGTCAGTATTTTGTACACATTCTGATGTCCAACTCATGTCGTCATTCACTGACGGCCCTCAAGGCATCATCAAAGATCACCAATGACATTAATAGTTGTCGAACCTATAAAGCAATGCATAAATTAAAAACACCAAAACTGGTATAGTTCAAGTAGAAGCAAACAGAGGGGTGCAATTATTCGATACTGGTCCAACTTAACAAAGTATCAAAGTTCCAAACCCCAACTCTATTGCTGTTGATGCTATACGTTTAACAACAACGCGGTACTATGAACGCCGACGTTCGATAATATGCTGCTTACAAAACACAAACGGCTTGAACAGTTTTGTCTGAAAATATTAACAGATAAACAGCGACGCTGTGTCTGACCGAAAGATTGCAGCGATAACTGAAATGGAATTACAATAGACAACACGTTTTTTGTTTAATTCGCCATCTGATATCCGAATGATAATAACGTAGAGGCATCAAATTTTCATGTAGGAAATAAGTTATGCGCGCACACTCAGCAACAATGTCTATATCATTGGATCCTTCAATTCACTGATAGACGGAACAAACTCTCCGTTTCTTGAAACAGTTCTGAACTTCTAATTCATAGTATGCACAGAATTGATCTATTCAACGCGCCATATATAAATGTTCATTCGTTATTATTTTAATCTTCATGTCATCGTTGTTAGATCATCTTTTGCCCATCGTGAATAGTTTAGCTGAAGATGGGCTAACAACGAAAACTGTGAACCATATTCATTCAAACGTTGGACAGATGTTATTTTCCAGCGGAAAAAAAAACTGGAGGGCGATATAGGATCATCGTAGAAGCGTTCATTCGAAATCAAGATGAGCCCCAGTAAACTATGGCAGTACTTAATGCAAAACGAAACTGTTGACGAATTGCGATCACGCCTATGAAAAGAAATTCCACTCGCTTGTTTGCAGTCGCATTCAAACAAAACCGATTCGCAGTACCACGACTAAAGAAGAAGTGCTAAAGAAAACAAATGGAATAATTGCGGGCCGATACATGATGCTTTGCTGCAACTTGGCTAATTAGACAATACGATAGAAAGCCTAACAATGCGTTCGATTCTCATAGAAGCTAGCGGACATGGAATTTCTTTTTGAAGAGTTGCAAAAATTTTGAGAAAAAAATGTTTCTTTTCCTCTGCAATACTTGGTCTCAGCTTAACATATATGCTGTCGAAATTTATTATCGCCTATGGCAACTACCAACAATAGAGGTGTTGGTGAATTGTGACAAAATTAGAAAATGAAATTGCTTGAGCACTCCAACTGCTCAATGTCATTATCATAGCTTCCGTGGTTGGCGAGTTGAAATGGTCGAGAACGGTAAAACGCACTCACATGGGCGGCCAGATATGACGTCGTTGCAGTTGCTTCCGTTCCGTGAACATTTCAACGATTATTCATATCAAGTCTTCCTAATAAATAAAAAACTCATCATAGACACATCTAACTAGGAATGTTTTAAAATAAATTGAATGCGAAGTATTTCTGAAAAAAGCCTGGAAAAAACCGATGCAACAAATAGGAGGATGATGTTCGCGCTGAATTAGAGAACAATATGCAATTAGTGTGTTCAAGCGACAAAAAATGAAGTGCGCATAGCAAACTCAGTAATGCCACATTCAAGCAATAGCAATTTTCTTTGGCATAGGGTCAAATTGTTCAGCAACTGGCATCAATGAGCAGTGCTCATGTTATCGCCATTACCCACTGTCCATTCGGTACGTTCACCAAAGAATTCAGCATGTTCAATGGTTGTCCATTTCGATACGAGCGATGTAGAGGACACACCTTTCATAGCTTCTCAAAACAAACATACCACCCACAAAGTATAAAGCTCAATCAATGATGATTTGAAACATATGCACGATGACGGTTACCGTAGTTAAACGGCAGATCAAACTGTTGACCAGTGGCAGAACGCTTCATAAGCTCATATTAAGCACACATTTTCGTAAGCTTGTATCAAACAAACATAGTCTGATGGTCTATTACAGGGTAAGGCAACCGATCTTCCAATGACGCAACCAACTTCGCGTGATAAGGATTGAGTACGCTGCGTTAGTAGCTGCAACCACCATTCCTCACCACTCATTTTCTTAGAAAGAAGCGAAACAAGTGACTGCGCAACAAGTAGAACAATAAAAGGCTTGTCGTCACTGTCGTCGCCAAGGAAATGAAAATATTCACAAATGAAAGTGTGTGAGTTATCTTAAAATAAGACGGAGAGGGGGGGGGGGGGGGGATTTTGGGAATGGCTGAGTGCAATAAGACGCAACAATGTTGCCAACAAAGAAACATCAACTCGAATGCCAAATGATGAACTATTTGAAGGTTTGTCGAAGGGAGCAATTTAAAGTCGTTTATTGAATGATGTTCGATCTCTTTTCTCAGTAGTTCATTTTAAGAGAAAGGCAATGGAATAGTAACGATTGTCAACAACAGCGTCCAATAACATTAAAATACTAAAATGTTTAATTTCTCCAAAAGTTATTCAGTCGTTTCAACCCTCAAAAAACCTTTCACGAAAACATAGAAGAGCAAATAATAAATTGGAGAGGCGATGACATCAAGCGATTTTTACAGAAAGTAAGCCCAAATGAGGAAACGTACTGCTGCCATATTACTGAATTCAAGATCCAATCATGATAAACGAAACTCCACTCGTTTTTCTAACAGGAAAAGCGGGAAGATTTTTTCTTCGGACTGCCAACCTTGGGGATAAATAAAAACTGTACATTGTCGCATTTATATGTGCATGCGAAAGCGCCCAAAGTTCGACATCAATTCTAGGTTCATCAATAGGATATCATAATCAAAGAAAATGCAGAACAATCCTATCGAAGATCATGTTCATAGCAGATCGGTCGACAGTAAGTCGAATTTACTCGTAATCAAGCAGCACCTTTCTTATTCGTCGATTCTCACGACGATTCGCTGAACTCTGGTTTAAGAGCTCATGACGTAAGTGCACGGTGGTTGGATAGCATCCTATGCAATCGTTTTATTTGCTTTGCGTATTAAACAGTCGTTATCGCTCTCAACTAAAGAAAAAGGTGAAAGCAATCGAACTGATCACAAAGATTATCGAACTGCATCATTTTTTTCCTAACCATTAAATTACACTGGATGGAAAAACTACGAAAGCATCATTTGAAGAAACAAAAGAGAGCGAAATTACGCAGACGGTTCAGCGTGTTCGATTTCTCTGCAAATTCGATAAGCAACTGCTGTTATTACGTGCCAAGTAATAAGCGCCCAAAGAGGATACTCACTGTGTTCAAGATGGCACTTCGAAGGGCAATTAGCTATTCTCAGTAGAATATGAATTCTACTGACCTGATGGAGGGGCGCATACTTCAAGGATCAACTCGAACAATTCGCGTTAGTTGTTGAAAGATCGGTACTTGTCAACAGACGATATATAAGCGGAATGCAGACACTGCCTGTAGTGATATGAGGATAGCAAGCGCAATCACCTTCAACCATCAACATAAGCACCTCGTTCGATCCTACGTCGACCAACGAACGCACTTGGCGAGCGTTCGCGGTAGCTGCCGCACAGGGGTGCGCACTCGGCGCATCGATTGCACCTTTGCGACATTGCCCCATCCCCCCGGAAAAGCAACACCAATCGCTCGTTACTTCGCTCGCAATTGCGTTCCACTTCACGTATCCCAGTAAGCAGATAGGGAATGGTCGCTTCTGAAACATCCCATTTGCATATAGTTCCCGCCTAACCTTTTTTTCGTCAACCAGATTTAAACACTACATTGTACAGGCACAGCTTCCATGTGGAATCGGTACGCATATAATTGATATAAAGTTCCGTAAAGTTTTCCAATCGCTGGTGAAGTCAGCAGTGAAAGGTTTTCGGCCACATATCAATTCCTCCGCCTAAGGTTAACTCATATGGTGGGGAGACGTTTCAAATTTGTGTCGCTAAAAAGTTGCATTTGTCGTAAACTAGAGGATTTGAAAGAGCGCAAAAACTTCGGACGATGGAATTATGATTAGACAAGACGTCGCATTGGTTCTTTGGTGAATACAACGACTGGCCACCTCCGGTGATGCTCTGCGATCTGCCTTTTTGCTTTATGCCAACTAAATCTCACTACAGTTGCTATATGCAAGATGCTAACGAATACACATTGCACTCTCCCACCCAGGTTATCACCGTTCCCATGTAATGATTACGACATGAGAAAAAAGACCAGCATTACTGGACTACGACGGCAAAAAAAGGTGACTGAAAGGATGTTTTCCTCCATCTTGTCTTCTTTACCTTCCCCTCACGCTCCCTCAGCTTAGAAGGAATATAATGACAGCCTATGAAGCTAAGCTAGGAGATATTGCAAACGTAGAAAGAAAGACGCATAGGAAAAATGTATGCATGCGAATAAGCAAAGTTTAGACGGCTGTCTTTATTAAGCGCTGTCTTCCAATTAATTCTGTACTTTTTGCATCCAAGTACAACAGCAGTGAATTTCACTCTTGTCTCATTGTCTTTTTTTCCTTTTTCATCAAAATTAAGACTCAGCGGTAGATGCTTCTAGTGGCAAAACTTGACACATTTCGAAAGAAAACTGATTTTTATGGTGCTTATAGGGCATTTCTCGGCATCGAAAGCAAAAGATTGGTCGCTTTCATGAGATGAAGTTCAAGTTATTTCTTCCAGAAACTCCACCTAAGCAATATGCATCAGTTAAACAGAAACTTCCAATCCAATAAAACGCTTTCATTAGCCGCTCATTAAAACAGCGATTTTCACGTAGTATGTTTCGCACAAGCTAATCGTTCATCTAAATGCAACTTTAAAGAAAAAACTTAGAGCATTTCTTCCGAAGTGGAGGAAGTCAAAGATTTTTTAACGACAATTTGTGTACTTAGACATGGCTATCTCACAAAGAAAGACGACAGCGAATACACGTCGCCGTGTGGGTTGAGAAAACAGCCAGCGAACAGGTCTTCGAAGAAGATCATCGTGCTTCACTAACAATCTCCACTAGACGCTGCAGTAAGGGGCCACTGATCAACCTTGCTATCCAAATTCGCGTTGTTAACCGATCGAAAGTTCGTTCGGCCAATAACCGAGCGAAGATGTTCGTCGTCGACCAAAATTCTGCCGAAATTGATGCATTTCTCAGAAATCGGTCGGTACCCCACTAAATGGATTCGGTAGTTAGCGAAATTCGGTTGCAAGCGAAACCACCGACTTATCAATGCTTTTCGGTAGGCGAAATCTGAGCGCAATTTAGGTCCAGGATTTCGTTCGAATGTATTTGTAACAAGCATGGAACGGAACCTTATTTGATCAATGTAGCTCCACTCCACGTAAATTCATTCTAATAAGAGCAAGCAGGTAACCGGTTGGGGAAAGTTGATAGGGATTTAATAAGAGTAGAACAAAAACATCAGGACGGCGTGGAACCAGCAACTGGGGGAATCGCAGCCCAGTATGCGGTAATCACCTTTCTTGGAAAGCGGACCAAAAGGAACATCTCAGAGTCCAGAGACAGGAGACAGTGTGAAATTGGAGAAGTATGAGACATTCAGCTCAGTAATTTTCCTACGGTGGAAATATAGATATTTTGGTAGCAAAAAACGGTAATGTCAGTGTTACGACTGAAGGCGTGGCGGCTGAGTCGCGGCCATTTGATATTTGATGCTATACTCATAATCAAACAGTGATTACGAATCTTTTGCTATAGCATATTATTTCTCTTGGAAATATGTCGCGCTGCTTAATAGAACTACTGGTTTCTTACTCCTCCGCGTCGATAAAGCGTTGGACGCAAGTAGAACAGGTTCAGTGAACTTGTAAGTATTCTCACGTAAGTGGCAGCTTGGGCATCTTCATTTTCCCCAAGCCTCGCTTGCTTATAGCCCGTTAGCAGCTTAGTCACCTAGCTGAACAATAGTTTCACATCCACAAGGCCCAAAGATACATCGATCCACCAGTACCTTTCACCGTTCATAATTTTACACCACTGTATTAGAATAGTGCTCAACAGGAGCCGAACATCGGTAGCCGTTGCTGATCTCACCTCTTGAAAGAGAAAGGGGCTGTGATCAAAAAATTTCAAAGGATATCAAACCCTCCGACTAACATCCTAACAACAATCTCCGTTTTCAATTCAACCACTCGCGCTAACTGAATATAGCACCGTCAAATGATGCTAACTCAAAAACAAATCATGCTGTTTTCAAGGAAAAGTCACAACACTTGCGAATCCAAAGCTGTCTGCATAACAAAGAATGACATCGATTTTACTTCGGCCTCGCTGCAATGCGCAACAAGCAAACAGTCAAAGCAAGCAATTCAGCCTTGTAACGGCCGTTTCTTCGTCTTTCTGCACCTCTCCTCCAGTCATTGACCTCTGCGTCTCCCACATGCACTCAACGAAAACTGTTCGACAAGCACGTCTATGAAGCTTCCCATGAGGACGTTAGTGCAGATTCAATTCCACATTCCGCCATATGGCAGCGAATCACCATATTTTTCCAATGGTTACTGGCTGATTCTCCGTACGCTTAATGAACTCCGAAACAAAATCTACACTATACTCCTCCATATTCCATCCCCTTTAGTTGGGACCAGCCGAACGTCTCCTTTGGTTCTGTCCTTCCTTAATCCAGTTTTGGCGGGTTTGCAGTCTATCATGTCGTGCAAGCCCTCTTCTTGAGGACTGCCGTTAATGGTACCAAAAAGTAATTTAATGTGCGACTTGGTGGGCGAAAGGTAATAACAGCAGCAGAATCGTAGCACAGGAGAAAACACGAAAAGTGATGGTTGCATAGTAGAAAAATAATCAACCTTGCACAAAAAAAGCATAAATAAACCTTCTCACGCGATCTTCCGCAGGGGGTTGATTGCACCGATTTGGGCGTAACCTGTACCAGACGATGCTGTAATTCTTGTTAAAAGCAGCAAAAACATAGCAAACAATTTCGAACGCGTCGTCACAATGTCAGATATTGTTTTGACGGAGTCACATAGCGCAGATAATTTTGGACAGTGGTAACACAGGCACACCCCCCTCCTCCGCCTACTCCCCTTCGCTGTTCGCCCTCTTCCTCGCCCATCTACTCCCATCTGCTACTGTAAGCATAACGATTTCTTAGCTCGATATTATGGACTCGAAAACCAAGGAAAAAATTAAGGCACAAAATTCACCAAGTGTGCCTTTCAGTCTGCGCAGCCACGAGCCAAATTTCTGTTCCATTTGGATGGCGTTATGAGCTTCAAGAATTTTGCTCCCTCTGGAGTTGGCGATGAATAGTTTGTCCCGACGGTAAATACTGGGGGGGGGGGGGCTATTGATCTTTCATTGCCCACAAGTGAGAAATTTGACATAACAGCTTTGTTTTTCCAAAAATTCCCCAGTTTTATTTTCTCGAGTATTGAAAAGTTCGACTGCCTCCTACTCGGAGAATCACTTGCTGCAAGCGAAAAGATCTAAACAAAAAAGATCACATTTTTTATAGCCATCCAGTGGAACTCGCAAACACCCGCAAGCATTTCGGGCATGGCCCATTCCGATCATGAATATTTTGATTGTGTCACAAGGACCGCTGGTGGGTAGTTGCAAAACTGCCTATATGCTTCAGCTCAATAACGGTGCTTGCAATATCGTCTTGGTAGCAAAATTCTGAAGGACAAGCAATCGTAAAACAAATCGCTACGTCCTAACCGGTAACCCGTTCATATCTGACACTCAAGCGAATGTATATGCGGACTTCCCTGTCAAGACCGCTTTGGAGCAAACTGCTACAGACGGCCTATAATGTGCCAGTGGAAAAGCGAGTTCAGTGCTGAAGGTCTGCTGGCACAAAACCAATTGTGCGCTCATATGTCTGCTAATTTTGCGGCAGCACTCATGAAAAAGCGCAGTTTTGTTGGATGATGTCTACTGGCCACAAGGCTTGCACCTGAACACAGCCATTATTCAGCGTCTCAAGGCAGCCATTTTTTGTACACCAGCCCATACATTTGAATTATGTGAGCAGCTTGCAACTCTGCAAAAAGAAGTTCCATTGCAAAAGCTAACATTTTTGTCACTGATCTTCAGTCCTCTATGAAGCACTAAAATCTACATCACGAATGCTAGCTGAACATGATAAGCCGTTTGAGTGGAATGTGAAGGGATATCCGACCGTGCAAATGCTAATCAAAAATTATGTTCATAAGTGGATTGACGATTAAGCAAAAGTATTTATCAGAAAAATGAGGGTGCGAAGGTCTATCAACCGAATAGGAATCGGCAGACAAGACCGGCTCGATTAACAGAAGCGGATAAAAATTACTATCGCTTTACGCTTTTTGGAGCGTTTACTCAGTTCTTTCCAATATCGCACGGATTATTTTAATTACTTATTGCTCATGCTTCATTTGAAATTTAATTTCTTCACAATAGAAACGGTCTAAAGCGAAAGAAGAATGAAATCGGCACGTTTGAAGCACCGTTAAAGATGAAGTGGTAAAAAATTTGAATTCAAAAAGAAAAACGCTTTTAAGCGCTCCTATCTATATCAGAGCCTGCCGATCGTTTTTTATTCGCGTCACATTAGAATGCAAGAAAAAGAAAAAGAAATGCATGCTTCTTTGCGGCCATTTACTCAACTACTTCTCGAAGCACGAAAATGGCCAAAAAATTTTTTGCAGGTTTTTTTGCCTCAATAAAATTTCATTCGTAGCACAGCGTGGCACATTAGTTCGTTCAAAAATCACAACGCTGCGGCTGAGGTCGCCAACCACTCAACGTGGTCGGTAAAATTCAACACCGCTTACGGCCAATTTACGAAGTGAACTTATTAACACACACAAACCATACAAAGAATTCGCTTCCACATGGGTAAAATGCGCTGAAGGTAAAATATGAGCTGTAATAATAATCCAAATTAAAATTTATCGATAATCTTGTTGCAGTATTAGCAGCATCATTAACACCATTGTACATTCGCGTTATCGCAACGATAGGCTTTATGAATTAAAGCACTGCTTGATGCGAACAGGAGCGAACTCTGATCCGACGCCTGAAGCAGCCATACTCGCCAGAAGAAGAAGACGCCACTTCAACAGGAAGGAAAACGTTTATCATCAGATAAACATAGAACACCACAGAACATAAAATACGGCAATGAATTTGACTGCTGTGAAATAAAAAAACGTGACCACCGATGAATGTACATATTTTTGCAGCTGGAAGAGTGCTGCTCAACGTATACCATGCCGGCGTACGAAGTGCTGTGTGCTTTAGCTCACATCGATAGCAAGGCAATACCGCTAGCGTAGGACTGAGATGGCTTAGATCGGAAACAAGGAGCGCAAATCTTTCTCCGATTGCACAACCCTCAAAAAGCTCCATCAAAGGAGAAAAGATGGTAATTGGCAGAAATCAAGTCGAGTGAATAGCTGATGGAGTGTGCCGCCCTCAACTGAGGAGAGGTATTGTTTTCTCGCACATGAAAATAGCATCCATTACGTCGATGCCCTCTTCATCGTAAAGCCCCACAGGTGGTGTGGCACTCGCCCGCCAAACTTGACCACTTTGTCGATCCTGCCATATTGTAGGCTAGTCGCATTCGAGATCTGTGACCAATATACAATATATGCCGACTGTGAACAGAGTAGCTCCGCTTAGCAACTTCTTCGCGCTTTGTCCGCGACGTTTCAATCACCATCCCTGGCTCGTTTAAACCGATCTTAACTGGTCTGTTTAAAAACGGTACTTTGATCGAATGCTGCTTTCAAATACCATCGGGAAACCTTTTGCATCAATGGAAGGTATCAAAGATATTCACCTGACTGATTCAACTACGAAAAGAGCAAAAAAAAAGAGGGAGGACGTGATCGATAAGCTGGTAAGATGTTCGCTTTTGTGATCGCGCTCATCAGAACCTGTTAATTAAAGTCCCTACAAGTGCCGACGCATTAACAATAACAAACGAAACAGTGACTGATAATGAAAGAAATAATTCGTGAACAAGAAATGCTCTGGTTTTTCGCTCAAATCTTCTGGAAAGAATTCGTTGTTGTATCCTTTGACTGGCGGGACAATACAGGCGAGTTTCGAGCAATATTCAACTTGTGCTTTCGATATATGCATACAATTGGCAACTTGACCAACCTATCGAAGTCGATCGGTCAACTTGAAAATTGTTGTGACGGATCATTTTATAATGCGGATTATTCCGCAAATTTTCGTAATTCTAGCATTGATGGTTCTCGTGTTTGAAACATTGGATGTACAGACAGACAGACAAACACATACGCAGAGGCAATGGCATAACTCCACACTGTGCTGATGCGGAACGTGTGAGCGGTGCATAAAAGGAGGGAGTGTAACGACCACCTCAGTGAGAAAACAGTTGGCTTTTTTTCATCGGAGGAAACTGACTCAAAGATATTTAAAGTGGAACATTAATATGTTACGGCAATCTGATGACTTTTTTGCTCCATTCAGCTGTTATCCATTTACCTATACTGGGTATTTCTTAAATTACGCATATAGCAATCGAAAACTATGGATATGCGATGAAAATGATCCTGTCTGAACGGATGTCTGGACATTTCTGGTCGGCTGAATGCGAGTGGAACAATCAGGCAGAACGGCAATTCACTACTTTGGTTTTATTCACATCGAATAAAACAGATAGTGTCTACTGTTGTTAAAAACGAAAATCCTAAGAGCGCAAATTTGTTCTTAGTGAGCTCAACGAACATTCGTTCCATTCGGAAGTAAAACGATTTATTCACCATGTAAAGCGTAAATATAAAACTGCCAAGTTGTTGTTATTCGACAACAATGCTATACTACATTTTGCAATGAACAGGGCAAATCTCTTCGGCCAGATTATGTGATCGGTCTCGTACAGATGACGCACATTTATATGTTTATTTAAAGAGCGCTAATATATGTAAATCATTCGCCCTTAAATATTATTGAGTTAATGGTGAATCTGTAATACTATAATACATCGTGGCAGTGAAATGCACTGCATTCGAGGATTGCATCTTAGAACGAGCTTATAGGCGAATTATTAAACGCCAATATCACCTAAACCTCCAATATTATAGCAATGTTTGAGCGATTGTCTCTAAAAGAATAATTCCTAGTCATGCCATTTCATCCTTCTCAGCTAAAGTGCCTCACAGAATCTTTTGTTGCCTCTTGTATATGTCTCGCTTTGCCTTGTTTTCCTGTGAGTTCACTCTAACACTTTCATTGATTTACTTATTACAACGTCTTTATGCCGGAGTAGCAAAAGAAGCATACAACGCCTACACATAACGTAGAATTCCCTGTTCAGCTCTGCAAACTAGCCACCCTCCTAATTTATCAGCAAAATGCCAACTGTGGGGAATAATACTTCCATACTTGAATTGAATCGACTCATACAAATTATCTGCAAACAGTATACTTCCGACTCGTCCAGTGCAGCACGAAAAACACTTCGGTGGCAAAATGGATGCAAATTCCTTGGCATTTTGAGCCAATAATTTAAAATATTCGGCCGGAATTGCATATTCCAACTGTTCCATTTCTATCTACAGATGATGATGCGCATCGGACGAAATGCATTCCAAGCAAATTTTCGAACTCAGTAGAGTATGTAAGGAGCCCACATGGGATTACATCAGTGAGTGACTACCCGACATCTGGAAGGCGCAAGGGCAGAACAAACATCATAGAAGCCGTATCTTGCAGGTAGAACTCGGGCAATGCATACTATCCGGATGAACTTGAAGATATGAAAATGCTCAGTCTGGATGATGTTGAGTAGTTAGAAGCTGATAGGCGGCGAAACGTCTGCAGAAAAAGCCGTTCAAATTTTGTGGAAAAAAGTCGATATAAAAGGTAAGGAGTCGATATAAAAGTTGTTCAGAAACGGCGTTTAATAAACTCAAAAAACATTGTCCATGACATTAAAGCCCGAACTCACCAATTATTTGGACAATCCCTTTAAAAACAACTTTTTTCCCTGTATGAATTTTTAAGCAGCAAATTTAAATGGAATTCCCCGAGCCTAATGAATGTTCGCATGAAATCCCCATTCGGCGCAAGTGAAGCAGTAGCAAAAACACACTACAGTCAAAATATTGGGGATGTGGTTGCGCCCCTCACGCACGAACACACAACGTGAAATATCCTTTTGAAGCTAAGACTGTATGCTATTTCCACCATTTATTTATTCATTTCGCGAGCTTCAAATGACATATGCCATCAATACGACGCGAAAAGTTTGCATGCGGTTTAATTATAAAAGCAAATAGGGGAAGAACAAAGGTGAGTTCTCTGTAAGCATTTTTGCTGGATTCGCTCTGTTGTAGTGGTTTTCGTGAATTCGTCGGCGAAGCATTGTGCTGCACCAGATTGGGACAGTGATATCATGGTGGGTCAGCCACGTTTGAAGGAAGGTGCATCAGGCCGATTGACCGACAATGGCAGCACGCAAGTTAGCCCACCCAGATCGCCAAAAACCAGATTCACTATTCCTAACCTGCCTTCAACTAAAGCGGAAGGTGTCGCGAGCCATCCCGAGATGCCTCAAGTTATTGACGAAGCACTCAAGGTGGAGATAGCAAAGATGGCTAATGATGCAGTGATGGCTGCCTTAAGTGGTATCGCCGAACATTTTACGATAGTTTTCACAAAGTCGCTGCAGTCTGTCATGCTTATTCTGTCTGGTAACGTCAGTGATCTCGCCAAGGTCATAACTGGAACAACAACGTCACCCGCTGCTGGTGTACAATTACTAAATGTCGTCCCGTCGTCAAAAAGCCGTATCCGAGCATCCGCCACATGAGCGTCGAGGAGCGAACAAGGAAGCCATCGTTCAAATATTGGACCAGCTAGATGTAAACTCCGTTTCTACTCAGGTTTACTGGATGGGAGCATAAACGAACGGAAGTCAACGACCGGTCAAAGTAACCTGTGATAATTCTCATGACCCGTCACCTTCTTCGAAATCCGCACAAATTGAAAACCACCGACAATTTTAAATCTGTTTATATGCGTCCATTTTATTGCCCCGAGTTGTGCGCGGAGTTGCGTGAGGCTCGCAAAAACGATCCTACTGCAGTCACATGCCGTGGAAGGGTGATAAGTAGAAGTGACATCCCTAAAAATAGAGGGAATGGCTCAACAGCGAAAGAGGAGGCGGGGATAAATCA
>JAARMF010000839.1:47234-61729 GCA_022844705.1 Toxascaris leonina | reverse complement strand
CCCCCCCCTCACCAATTGCGATTAGTGCATCTAGCTTCGGAATCGAAGAAACTTCAGAAACTTCAACTCTTCTTATCCCGGGAACTCGAAATCATCAGATGATGTCTTCTTCTCGTCGTCGATTTCAAAAAAAAAGTCGACGGTCCTGAAAGAAAATCCATCGTATTTAGAAATTTTATGGTGACATGAGAACAATTTCGAAAAAAAAATCAAGCTAATTATTGAGATGAAGCCGAATTTAGATATGAGAAATAATGTTTGCAGCTTGGTAATATCTTACGACCATACAACGAGACAAAAAAAGTGCAGAAAAAAAACGTGAGTCGGTGTGCGCACTCATCCAACTACTCATATTTTCTTTTGGAAATGTCTTTGCGGCAACAATTTAACCAAATCGCTGAACAACAACGCTTTTTTAAACGCTTTTACTTAATTCATTATAACCTCATATATAATTCGAAAATCACAATCTCTTTACAATGAGAAAAAAAGTGGAAATGAGAGTTGGTTGAAAAGTTTGCGGTAGCTGAGTGGTAGAGCAATCGCCCAGCAAACAAGACGTCTTGGGTTCATCTCCGTGTGCGGGCAAAGCTTTCTTGGTCACAAAAACAACGAAAAATCTATAATTTATTTAGTATTGTGTAATAAAAAATAAGCGGAAATGCCTGTATTAATTATTGAAGAATATTAATATCGGCATATGGATATTATCTCGATGAAATTATTCGATGGTTACAACTTGAATAGGAGTGCATTTTGTAGTGGAATTATTGTGCATA
The DNA here is from genome assembly GCA_022844705.1 of Toxascaris leonina. Classification (NCBI taxonomy): domain Eukaryota; kingdom Metazoa; phylum Nematoda; class Chromadorea; order Rhabditida; family Ascarididae; genus Toxascaris; species Toxascaris leonina. The sequence continues at coordinate 60,950 of JAARMF010000839.1, read as the reverse complement.
AATGTTCCGTTGTTAGAAACTCTCTCGTCAAATGGGTATGGAATTAATCTCGCGCATTAGATTAAGAATAACAATCGATGAGTTGTTTCTCTTGGTTTGGTCTACTTGTGATGCATTTCAGCTAACCTAAATAAGCTAACTTGTTGATAGCTAACCCTAAAAGATGCTTTTCTTTGCTTCATTTATCACTCATAAATAGCCGCGCTTTGACGGGTCCACCCAAGAATTAAGCAATTCCTAACTTATGTGGTTCAATTGTTGTGTTGTGGGAAGTTCGATCACTCGTTGCAAAAAGATTAGTGCTGCAATGGTCATTAAAAATTCGTTTTTAATGCCGAGCATTTATATGCTGCAAATCTATTATGATAATTTGAACGATGAGTATCGCATGTTGGATTTGTGTGTCGATGCTTGATGAATTTAATCAGAGTGTGCGTTCAGTATTTACCTCGTCCCGAGACGCCGATACCTGAAGCAACCATACTAAGCAATGGATCAGTGAGTAGATAAGCATGAATTTCGCATTACCCAACATCGATTACGCTTGCATGCAAGTATTCACAGAGCATTCTCCGATGCACTTGTTTCTTTTGATTATTCGATATCAAGAATGTAGAGTGGTGGTAAACGCGGTCCAGATTCAGTTTTATCCCATAGCTACCACATCGCTAACGGTTGCTTTCTCAACTCCATTCAAGTTAAAAATGAGTTTACATTCCCTAGTTGATTTCATTTTTCCTAGCTATCTTCCAGAGAAATATTCCGATCGAAGTTCAAAGTTCAGAATAGGCGAATTGCTAGAACATTTTTAAAGGCTGAAATTCCCGGACCATGTTGTTTACTTAAATTTTCGGTACATAAACCTGTATCCCCCTGTTTTTATTTCGGTAGTTCATCACATATTTCAAATTTGCTATTGTAAGAATATCAATGCATTAAATGGTGATTTTCATTAGAAATTCCATACGTTGCGTTATTTTCCGATCGAGAAACCTCATAAACCTTTCAATCGACACTAAAGATCTTATATATCCTCTTTAACTTACTCAAATATTATGGGGATTTTTTGAAATGACGCCAGTAAATAGAGGAATGCCCCATTAAGAATCTAGCATATTAGCGAGGTTTGATGCTATTCTCACATCAAAGAAACGAACAAAAATAGCCGATGAAATAAGGTATATTAATAGGTTATAGTTGAATCGTTTATAATAAATAATAATTAGGCGTCTATTCATCGTTGCGGCAGAAATTCATTAGCATGCGGAAATTGCTCTGTGGATCTCTTAATTGCGGTTGCATGAATTCGTCGAATGACCACTGCATGTTATAAGATAATATGTGAATGATATTTATTTGTTTTGTTTTCAATTTATATATGTATTTATGAGTTGACTTTAAATTGTATTCATATTGGTGAGCGCTTTGACTTCAAGTTGACAGCAACTCATCCATGAGTTCGCGAACTCACAAAGAACCTATTTTTCTTTGGTGAATCTTTGATGAATAAGGTTATGAAATCTGAGTTAAATTATTTCGCGAAAAATTTTCTTGTTTAAGATGTCTAGGCGAATATTTTCTATTCGGCAATAGACGATCGATAGACATAGATTTGAGATGAGGTAGAGATGAATAGCACTAAGAGATAGTGAAGTTGGAAAGTGAGCACGAGCATCATGTTAAGCTCGAGCAACAAATGAGATGTCACGAAATGAGCTTATACATCAATCATCTAATTGAGATCTTCAGTTTGATCATTAATTTACCTACTTTTTTTCTAGAAAAACCCATAAGCAACTAGCTTACCAAATGCATTCATACTAATAAACTAGCTATCGAATATGCTAATTAATATCTATAATTTCGCCGGCCATCATGGTCCATGAAAAGTATTCCACGTTAATCAACGTTCTATCCCTTCGTCGCACCTACAGTCCTACCCTCACCCGAAGAAATATTCAGCGTTACTTTCTGCTTTCGTTTGCATGAGACGTTTGTTGTTATTTTTTTGTAAGCTTGGTTGTTTCTTTGTAAGCTTGTTTTTTTTTTGTGAGCTGCTTATTGTATTGCAAGCAAGCATTTCTAATTCGGGCATGAACAAAAATAAGCTTTCACCGAGAGATTGCTGCATGTGCATATCAAATCCATCTTTGCTTCAACGAATACACCTCATATTGCATTCATTTTTCATGATATGCTTTTTTTTTGCTTTTTGTTTTCTTGCTCAACTACTATATCTAAGCATAAGCTTATAACCTAATCGTATACGAATTGGCAGTGAAATTTTCAGAAGGGTAGGAAATTATTTAGCTGATTTTATTGGAATAGTTTTGGTGGTGTCTAGGAAAAGCTCGAAAATCGAATTAGCTTAGTTTTATAGAAGATATCTGACTGAATGAGAGAAATTTAGCCGCACATTTTGAGGTGCTTGTGTTCTTTTCGCTCAGGGGGCACGTAGAATTATAAGGTAAGTCACATCGTGATCACCGTAAATTGCTGCCTTTCGGAAATAGTTGAGTGGTAGTAAGCGAGGTGAAAAAGCATTACTCAGCTATTGTGCAGTTTGCTTATACCTCAATAAGGGCGCTTTGCTTTTGTTGGCCGCAATTGTTGTGTTGTGTGTGTTTATGCATCGATGCCATTCATTACTTCTATTTCAGATGACAACAAGTCAAGTCTCTTCAAAAAAGGTTCGTCCCTTTCTTGGCCTTTCTATATCGTTCGTCCCTTTCTTGACCTTTCTATATCGTTCGTCCCTTTCTTGACCTTTCTGTATCGCCCACTCGCTTCAACTTTCCTGCCGTATCTACAACATAGAATTCCACTCCAAGGTGCTGTGTTTGCTTCGCTAGTCATCAATGCGATTCTCTTTGCGTGTTTCACAATCTTTTCCTCGTGATTTATTGCTGGAAGTATTGAAAAGAGATGATACTCTATATTTTCCTACTTATTTCGTTTGGGAGTTCCTGAAAGTTGGAGGTGTCTGACTTTGATAAACTGCATCCGAGTTTCTGCAGAACCCACGATTTCACTCCGGGATTCTAAGATCCGAGCAATTGCTAGAGCTTGGGAAATCCTTGAATTCCGAAATACCCAAGCAAAATCGAATGCTCCGAACTTCAGCATTTTTTTGCAATAACATTAACTCCTCTTTCAATAAATGAGTACAAAACAATGCAATTATTAGGAAAGTACATTGCCTGCAACTTGCATTGTTGTAAAAAAAAATTCACCACTCATCAGACAATCTCGTTATATTCAATCACTCAAAAAGACATCATAAACCCCTTCAACACAATCGCCGCCACCAAATAGCTCAGCAACAAGTACAACAATCATCAAAACATTTTCCATCAAGGGGAACAGGAAATCACAACAAAACAGCCGGAAAGGAATGTATATGCACGTAAATAAGCTTAACAACGAATTTCCTTCAATCTATGAGCTTTATATGATAATCCACACAATAAGGCATCGTGCACTGATTTTCGCATATTCTGATAACGATTGCGCTGGTGGATTGATTCGCAAAAGTTCATATCATGACACTCATCGCCTCATACGTATTTCCAGAGGCTTTCACCGACGAGATGCATTCAATAGATGAGTTTAACAGTAAGGGACTTTCACGTGATCCTAGACTATAGGGCACTTCTAGTCTATCGGCTAGTCCATCCTCTATCAACAAGCTTCATTCACCGAAGTCACACCATATCTATTCATTGTTTCCATTTCATTCAGTCATACTCATCACTAATATTTATGTCTCTTTCAGAAGCTTCGTATTAAACGAATCGATGCAAAGGTAACTAATTATAATTTCGAAAGGTTTCACACTCTCTTCCATATATTATTATCATCCGTTCATTTTCTCTTTAAGCGATTTATTAAATAATATTCATATTTCCGCTTGATTTTTGAACGGAATAGACTTTCAGTCCTCATCTCAGCATTCGTAATTTCTATGAGTGAATTTATGGCTGTATTGAAATACAAGAAATTCATGTTATCAATAGCCATTCGATGCAATAATAGTCATTATCATCTACTGCATTGCATTGCATAATAGAAAATCTCCTCAAAAATCTCAAATTTTTTCTTTTTTTCTCTTCTCCAAGAATTTCTTCTCAACTATTCTTCTTTTTTAGAGTGAAATGTTCGTAACAACCGTAAGCTATCCGGTAACAGTGGACGGAACACTGATGGGAGTTTCAGCGGTTGACGTTCCTGTCACTGAACTTATTCAACTTGCACATAGTTCAAATGTATGTATTCATCATTGCATATTGCTTGATTTCTTCAACATCAACATAGATTCTCGTTAATACGATATATAATAATTCGTGAAGACCAATTTTCTTTAGAAAATAAGCAAACAATTTCCGGTATTTATGTTTGTCATAGATTAGTGAGGCATTGTTTGCGAAATTTCTATTCAAGCTTGATCTATTTAATTGTCTCATTTATTTATTTATTTATTTGTTTTCATTTATTTATTTATTTCGTCATCACGGGGCGATAGGTATTTTTTGTCTTTATGTCGCATCAAAACCTTTACGATCACGTTGGCTATGCAAGTTGAGAGAAAAGATTGCCTTCAAGGTGTGAATTGTTTGCGACGCTTACACAACAATCAATGATAACAAAAGCGGCGTATTTCATAGGGATGCTAAAAAAACAAACGTATTTGTCACTTATTTATTTATTCACTCACTTATTTATTTATTTCATCACCACCGGGCAATAGACAACAGTTTGCCCCTATGTCATATCAAAGACCTCCTTGATCACCTAGTGTATGGCAGTCAACCAAATGAGGCGCACAGTATCTTATCGATCTCTGCCCCATATTAGTTTTGTAAATTTTACACGTATAGCTGTTTCTTCTAGTGCGACCATCGGTTGCTACAGTGATAAGCTGTTAAGGAATAAGCTTGGCTTTCCGTCCTTACATAGACAGTTGAAACGCATTCAATTCGTTCCACTAAAAGCCATCTGAAATTCGGTCTATTCATTTGAATCAATTCAATTTAAGTGATTTATCGATAAGCTTTCTAAGCGTTTTTGAGTAAATGATAAGCAATTCCTGATAACGATAAGGAATTCCTATAAGGAGATGATTTGGTGGAGGATATTCTTATGTGATAATATCCTCGTCTAAGCAATATATTTTGCAGCTTGGTAGTCGTAGCTATACGTTCATGATGGATAATAATGGCTATGTGATGTTTCATCCACAATTACGACCAATTGTTAGTGAGAATTCCTTTTTTTTTTAAATGGCTTTTATTCTTTATTTTTTATTGCATATCTTTTGCAACTTAGTATATCGTTTGCAGTTGTATTGCAATTTTGCAGCATTGATCTATATCAGGATAAATAGGCATCCAAAAAACAGAGGAACTCTGAAAAAATCATGCATTTAAAGAAATTGGTTGAAAAAACTAAGTTAAGTTAAACCTGATTTTAAAAAATTGGTTAAAACAATGATTATCACTAAGGAATAATTTAGGAGCAATTTTATTGATTATTTATTTAATCAACTATTAAAATTCACTTGGGCAAATTCATATGAAATGCTAGCATATAAATAATTCCTCAACAGATCTTCATATTCAGGATCCGGTGACAAAACAAACAAAACCAAATTACAATAATGTCGATATTCTCGAACTCGAAGTACCACAAAATCAACAACTGGTATGCGTATTGTGATTATCATTGTTATCATTTACTTATCACTTGAATTTATTTCAGCTTTTTAATAGAAAGATTTCTTTTATGGTGATAAATAATTTTGAGGTTTGGTTGAAAATAAGCCCCACACGGAAATCATCGTCGGCATGTAAAGCTGATATTTTCGACGCTGAATGTGTTCGAGAACAACGTTGGCAAGTTGGTTATCACTAAATTATTGTCGAGATTCTCGTTGTAAAACGGCTTTCATCTCCTGCATTCGTATAGCGTCACCCTCATTCATATATGCTTCAACTGTCTTGTATGCTTAATGAAACGATGCCGATATCCTCTGAAAGAAAACAGATCTCTTCTAGGCTTTACCTCTAAATTTTCCACTCAGAATTCGATTAGCATCGCCTATTCATAGTTGGAAAGAACTCATCAATATATTTAGCCTAAAATAATGGCGAACGCAAATTTTTTCAATCGTTGCTAAAATTAATGCGTGTAAGTAATTAGCATTTGATAGATAGCGCACTTTACGATGATAATTACTTTTTTTTTAGTAATTAGTAGCTGACTCACAGCAGAAAAACCCGTTGCCATAGACGCATTTACTTATATTTCACACGAGCCGTTCACTTCGGGGGAAATTCACTGAGGCGGGTTTGTTGAATTTTTATTGAGCGGGGGGAGGGGGTGGGGTGGAGGGAGGGGTAAGGATATTGAGGAGCATTGGCCCGTTCTTCAACTCGCATGTCTTTGGCCGACATCGCCCAATATCTAAGGGATTCGGGGCAACNCATTGGCCCGTTCTTCAACTCGCATGCCTTTGGCCGACATCGCCCAATACCTATGGGATTCGGGGCACAAGTGAAATTGGTTCATTTGTTACAAGCCGTATTGAATGTTGTCTATTATTCATCTGTTGTAGTGACTAAGTGTTGTGCGAATGTGGAGTAATATGCCACAGCTTGCTTTAATGTGTTGTAATATCGGTTATAGTCGGAGCGCATATCTGTAGGACAATTGCGCCGAGCAGCTGTTCAATGCTAGGCAAGTGTCCTTACAAATGCTTCGCGCATACGTGCGTATCTTCGGTATGACATGGATTGCAGATGCTGGTCACTGTATATTGTATACCGAGACGGGTATTCAGTGACATTTGCGCCTCATGCGTCCGGTGGCATTACGGTGACCTCCGACCCGCCAGTAATTGCTGTGCGCTTGATGCGACAAACCTCAAAATGTGGAAATTGTTGCAAGAAGAAAAAGAAAATTGTGCCACCTTTTCTGCCGAACTTGTGTTTGAACATAAAATTGAATTTAGGAATTTCGACTTAAATTTTTTTTGCAGCAGCAGTTTTCAGTCTAAGTAGCGAACTCCTGAAAACATGACCTATGGCATCTGTTCGGTTGGCACTTGCGCCGGCGCAAGTGTCTTCGAATTTCTTTGCCGCAGTTTTCTTCGCTCTGTTAATTAGATGTGGCAACCACTTTCTTAGATCCTCAAAGATGGTTGCTCAGTGTAAATGTTGTCGACGCATACGTATCGATGGTACTTGTATGCAAAATGAACGACAAAATACGATTAGAATTCGTCACAAGCAGTCGTGATAGGTTCAAGCAAGTGATGCTGAGCATGGTTTACACCATTTCAACTACACCGCTACACCATAATAGCTAAGAGATTAGATTCCCTCCACGTATAGAACAATAAGCCGCTAACTCTTCATGAAACCTTATATGGCAGTGATCGTTGCTTAATCTTCTTGCTTCACTGAATAACTCAGAATATCCACCATTGAGATCCGAGATCTCACTTTAGCTGAATTTCTTCTCTTCCCTTTTTTTGCTTCTCTTCTGCTTGCAATTTTATCGTCTATACTATGTGTATCAATTGTTCCTTCGTAAACAACTATCCTTTCAAAGTGCCTCATGAAGGTGTCATATCTATGTGGACTTATTTGCTTCTTCCTCTATCGATCACACTTCTTCAGGATGAAATTGGCTAAAACTAGAGTTGCCACGTTGATATAATTAGCGGTCTATGATTGTTTAGTATAGTATTATTCATGTTTACTCACTGGTCTCATATGAAGTTATAAACATTCAAATGTATCGGTTGATTTTCATGTATTTTTAAGTGATCGGATTTTCGAACCAATCGGGTTGAAAGCCGGTTCGTTATAGAACATCAGTTGTAGATATAAGCGATCGGCTCAGTTCAAGTATAGATTTATGCAGTTCTCAATGCTTGAAAATTCATACAGCAATGACCTTATTAGCTAGAACTGCTAAAACACATGTCGTTCTAGCTCTTCTTAGGTGTTGCTCCACTTGTGTTCCGTTGGTGATTGTTTTGCGGAGGAAACTATTGTTGATCTGTTTGAATGTTTCAATCAAGAACCCCGAGCGTTAAATGGAGCAGAACTCGGCGTGATGAATAGGACACCTCCACTTTGTTTCCAAAAAATCTTCCACGTATATCGCAACCTTTCGTCTTCCCCTCAGATTTTTCTTAAGGGAAGTTTGATACTACAGGTTCAAGTTCATCCTTGCACTTGACATCTACTATACTAAAGTCAATATACTCGACCTCTACGAGATACTCGACCTCTACATCATTATTGCAATACGGCCTCAATTGCGAAATCGATCTCATGGCCTCGGATTTACGAATATCCTTAAGTAGTTAGTGAAAAGAGAGGGTGATGACTCGAAAAGTCATAAAAAAAATAAAAACTTTTAGTTCATCGCCAGACTTAGCGAGATTTTCGCGAATAAAGGTGACGACTGTTTTAGGTGAAGATTTGATCTCGTCGGTGGCTCCAATGAATGACTTGTTCATTGGTTGCCTAGAACGAACCTACATTGCCTATGTTGGACATCCTTCGATCCGTTTCCTCTTTTTGCTTACTTCATCATATTAGTTCTTTAGCTCCTCTGCTTGCTTTGATTTTTTTTTCGGAGTCGATCTTCGACCAGATCACTTCCCGATCTTCCTAGGCATATCTGATGCACCTCGGTAAATGCTACCCGATTCTTTCATCAGCCGCCTTCATCCTCAGCTGAATCGTTATTGTATAAACCGCCGCTTTGCATTTGTTTATTCTCTGAAAGCGTGGAAGTAGAAGAGCAATACTTTCTGAGTTGCAGGTCTCTGAGGATGTCGTCTAATGTATAGCCCTGTTTTAATAGCGGTTCTATTCTTGAATTGGAAAGGTGTTTCAGACTGGTTTTTTGCAGTTGTTTACCGACGAAAAGGGCGAGTGTTGTGAGCATAGAATCGTTCAGTTATTACCTTAGGATGTTTAGCTGTCGGAACGAAGCTCTTCTGCCTACCTCGAAAACAATTTTTGGAGTTAAAAAGCATTATAGGCAACAACATCCATTAAATAGCGGTATTCAATGCGTTCCGAGAGCATCTTAAGGAGAGGAAAGGAACGGAGTGGGTGATGGATCAACCATGAAATGTGCGTCCAACAACATTGCACTCTGTAGAGGAAATTCGGCACGTGCACGTGCTATGCACGAACAATTGCGCTGTCCTCTTCTTCTTATCCCTCCCCCTTCACCCCACTCACGCAGGAGAAGTGACACAAATCATTTTGCTTTCGCTGATCTTCATTACTCGAAGGTATATGGCATCAGTGAAGTTGTCTATTTTGAAATGCACTCAAATACTCTATTCAAGTTCGTGGAGAACGACGCCCATATTAAGACTCATAAAAGCGCCTCTCGTGGGATTCCTTAGACCAGGTGGTCCGAATGGCCGGAAGCACACGTCATGATCCACCTAACCAGCGGAAGATGTGCTATTCTTAGGCTACAACCGTATGAAGAATCATGCGAAATGTCGTCGGGGAGTTGTCTACTGAGGTGATGACTGCACGCCGCTGATTATCCACTCCTAAGGTATCTAAGGTGACCGTATAGCTCTTGCAGAGCAACTCTTTAGCACTTCATTTAACCTTTAATCTTGGCATCCGCTATTCAACCGAAAATATTCCCTTCAATTGTGAATTTGAATATATTTAGCTGCGCGATCGCGCTTCCGTACGAAATCGTCTGGACTATGACAACAGTAAGGTAAACGGCACGTTGCGATCCATGATATAGCCGCACTCGCTCGCATGTATACACATTGACGCGTTTTTACGCCTCAAGCACATTTCTGCTCGAAGAATTTTCATCACTTTTCCACAGGCAATTTGCCTCTTTTCACTCTTTCTATCTCTTCACTATCTATCTATATAGCACTTCTAGCCGGCTACGTTTGCGCTATTCGAATCCAACAATCTGACCTCAGGTCACGCTTATAATGGCAAATTTGGACTTGGACATCTCCGCTTGAGCTAGAATTGGTGATTCATAGTGCTGCTTACGAAAAGCAAAACCTTATGCTCATTGGACAATGGTGGTTGTGTTAGTTCGAGAGTAATTCATTTCTTTAGTTTGTTTTTAGAGACATTTTCGAGAATGCTCACTGCTATCTAAGCTTCAATTTTTTTTTCTTCTCTATCGAAGCATTTGCACTCCTCATTAGAGTATGTGCATGGAAAGATTTATATGATGCCCTCTTCTTCCGGTTTTTTGACCGGAAGTTGTTTTCCGGAGAATTTATTATGTCATCTTTTATTCAGTTGTGGTAATTTTAATCTGTCCAGAAGCATTAGCAGCTCACGATTCAGATTTCCATTATAAATTAGCACTTCCTTCGTGCCTTGAATCGTATCTTCAAGAAAAAGCCTCTCATTTCCCCCCCCCCCCCTCCCTCCTTCCCTCGTTTAAAGTACGCTACTCTCAATATTGTAAGTTTCCGAATTTACTCCACTTAGAGCTGGTAATAACGCCAACTCTTTTAGTGGAGGTTTCCCACGTTCTATATTCTATAGCTCAAGTACAAGAACCTTGAGCCATTATAGATAACCCAAAGGCTATCTCTAATCACTATCGAAACTAAAATTTAGGTCCAGGAGGAGAAAAACAATCTTGAAAAATATATATGTGTGTGCAAAAGACCGTCGTATGGAAGAACTGTTCATATTTTGAAACTCTTCAGCCTACGCTTACTCAGATCGATCAACAACCGATCAGAAGTCTATAGTTGAAGATCTTTTAAATCCGAAAGTCAAACCAATCTCCGCTGTTGAATAAATCTTATTTTTGACTGTAACGCACATTGCTTTCCATCTAAGACCTATTTTCTCAGATGAGCACNCCCCCCCCCCCCCCCCCCCCCAAATTACGTGCGATTATCTCCTCCTCCTGTTTTGTTTCCATCACAAAACAAATGATTAAATAAATAAAAAACTGCTCTATATGCTCGCTGCTTACGAATATTTCACATCTTTGAGCATGGCGATGTGCGTATTGCTTTTATGGCATATCATTGTAAATCCATATAGTGTTTGTGTTTGTGGTGATGTACTATCAGATATGCTTTATCATGGTGATACTTTAGCTGTTGTTGGATGTTCTCTGACATAGTCTGTTAGAGACTGTATCATTTGAAGCATGCTTCACCTATTAGCTAGCTAGCTGCTACTCAAAACTTCCGAAAAAAATTTATATTCCTGTTATAGATGCGTGCGTCGATGATCAACTGTGATAACATTGATGCACATAAACTTGATATTCTCTTCGCCACCGAAGATGTGGTAAGTTGCCGTTGATACGTTCCTCTAAACATTTATGAGCGATGCATGATCTAGGGTGGCCTAAATCGGAAATGCAATAGTGTCCTCATCGAATAGACGAACCAAGGAAACTGATAGCATATCCTGAAATGAATATGATATTTCAGGTTAAAATTAGGATTATTTTAGGCTGTATAGGGGGGACGTAAGATGTGATTGCCTTTTTAAAATTAGGCCAATTTTTCTGGTTATCCAATTCGGTAATTCTTTTTGTTGTGGTATCGCACTTTGCCGACTTTTATTTTGCACTTCTGTACATCAACGTTCGATAACAATGGACCATATCCAATCCCACAATCTGAACTCTCAGGTTATGGCATTAACGGGGGGGGGGGGGGGGGGGGGGTCCTTCTCGACGCTTCATCCGTCATTAATACGAATCTTCCAATAATAAGACAACTCTTTACAATACTTTTGCTGCAATCGGCTTGATTTTATTCAATACTCATTCGTGAAACAATATTCCCACTGAGGCCATAAAACTGTGTTAAAATGGTGTTCGATGGATCCTCTAAATTCATTAGAGTTGGCTAAGATATGGTTCAATCAATGTGTTAAGTTCACTCGTTAAATGTGTTCAATTGCAGCAACGGGTCTATAGACAGACGAATACATACTACGCTGAATGTATCCAAGATGCATTATTCACGTAAGTGCTCGTTAGCTATTCAAATTCGGCTCCTTCTCGGAGTTTTTCGGAGTTTTTCATTTCCTGTAAAAGAAAATGGAATTCAAAGAGTGCATGACAGCAGAGCACTGTTTTCTGTTCGAGTAGCCGAAACGGAAATCATTGCCTTACTATGAATTTTAATAAAGGAATTAATGTTGATAAAAATATGGCGTCCAATCAAACGAAAATATTTTTGGAATAAAAAATATTTACGAATGCCGAATTTATTTTCGATTTGGGCTTGGAGACTTTATGGAGCCTTTTTTCCAGAGAATCGCTCCAACTCCTTCCCCCATTTATCATCTCCTTCGCTTCTCTTTTCCCGATAAAAACTTGAATTTGAAGAAAAACCTCCTCAATAAAATCATCCACTTTATCATTCTTTCTTATCCGCTTACTCATTACAGTCGAAAAACGATTGCATTTTTGACATATTATTCGCTATTACCATCCCTAACTGGCTAAACTTCAAGCAGAAAAATACGCTTCTATTCTCAAGCAAATGAAATTAACTGCTTAAAACTCGACATGCATTTGCATATAACCTTTGACCCGTCGATGAATCGCCTCTTCCTTTCATGATCTTCACATTTATTCTCGATGGCATAACTAGAGATATATATAGCATCGTATTTGCATACGGCGATTAGATTGTCTCCAAAATGGTTGCAATCCCCCAAAAAACGGGAATTCCTAAACGGTTGCTCATAATATTCTCTAAAAGTTTTACGAAACTCTTCGATGAGACTAAAAAAAAAACGAATCAATCTGATTGAAGGATTTGCCATTCCCGTCATTCAGTGCCTTTGCTATTTGTTTAATATTTTTGCATAAAATCGACTCGAATAATTGTTTATTACCTATGTTGTATATATTACTTTTAATTGTATATATGAAAATGAGGAAATAATATTAAGTGTTGGAATGGCCGTAGCAACTGGAGATGAGAAACGGATCAAGCCTCGAAAACCGATTGATTATGGTAGTGTTGAAGTGTCATGGTTCGAAGGACCAAATTGGAGGATACATCCACAATGGTATTTTTCATTTTATTTATTTATTTATTTATTTATTTATTTATTTATCTATTTATTTGTTTGCCTTTTTTTTTGATTGCACGATGAAAATATTGCTGTTAGCGAAGCAGAAGCTGGAGAAGTTTTTTCTCTGGATTGGTTGAGACGATCTCTTTTCTGAACAGCTTTGTATTTAGAAAAGGAGGCAGTCATTAGGCAAATGATGCAATCTTTTATGTTCAGGATAGCTAACATAAAATTTTAACTCCAAATTTGGAGAATTGGAAATAATTTCTAGAGCCCTTTTCGCAAAATGTTCTCTGAAACTCTCTAAAGAACAATTCATTGATGAGAGTGTTTCTACACTGCGCAGCTCTGTATTTATCAGTGTTGTACGTTGGAGCGGAAAATTTATAGATGCAGCTCTTTAGCAAAAAACAAGAAAGATTACGGTTTGATGAATGAAGTTTTAATTTTTGTTGCTTAATGATCTTTTTTCGCTAGGATCTTTTTTGAAATCCGCCCAGCGATGGAATGACTGTTTTTCTAATCCTGGCATTTTTCTCTTCCATATTTATCCTTGTGTTTCCCTCAATATTTATAATATCATGGTATCGACAGGTTCGAAACTAGGCTGAATACGTTCATT
>JAARMF010000839.1:0-23625 GCA_022844705.1 Toxascaris leonina | reverse complement strand
CCCCCCCCCCCCCCCCTCCCCTCCCCTTCCACCCTTCTTTGTTTTTTTCCCTGGACATCAAAAAAAAAAAAAAACAATTCAAGTTTAGCATTTTGTTGGTTAATTACGATTGATAGCAAGAGTGGTGATTCGAGAGTAATAATCTAAGAGTGCTTATAGGCGTTTTATAATGTGAGCCTCATGTGTTGTTGTTGTTGTTTTTTTTTCCTTTTCTTTTTTTTTGCGAATTATGCGCAGACAAATATTGCTTATTTCTTTCTCAGTGAAAACAAAAATTTATCGACTGAAATAAAAAAAGGGATCAAATCCACGAAAATATAGCGATGTTTTCCATAACGTATTCAGATAAAAGCCGTTAAGATAAGGCGAAAACGAATGCAATTGCGTTTCTTATATACGATGAGATGAGGGTTTATTCTCATAGGAATTATTGTTTAACGTCTCTCATGCGCTTTTTTTTTTTTTTTTTTGGTTGTCTTGACATTTGTTGTGATGCATGCCGATTGCATCAACGATTCAATATATTTTCGACTCTTTTGATAGTTTCCCCTTCCTCTCGCCCCCTCCCCCTTTCCCATTTCCCATTTCCCCTCCTTTCGTTGTCTAAAACAACGAATAGGTGGACTATCGCTTAACAGCATATAACACACCTGATAGAAAGGGCGAAATTTTTAGCACAATGATGATGATTTTTTTCTTGAATAAGCTTTATTTACTCAGAGCATAAACGAGTAGAAATTATCCTTCATTACGTTGTTAATTTAATTTATATGCTGCAATTTCAGAAGTAATTTATTGCTTTGTCCAAATTTTGTGACATAGTTGTTTGGTCATATTACCGAAGTTTATCTCTTGCACATAATGCGCCATCAAAAAGTATACCCTCATTTACGATGGAAGCCTATATATGGCATGCGATCGGAAGCGTATAAAAGCTGTTTAATTTCACTATTTAATGTTTAATTGCTAGTGAACATATTGCTCGAAGAGTGCTCTATTGATGATGAAGTTTTAGCTTGCAGTAGAGAGTCATTCAAAAACCATGAATGAACCAAGATGAGATAGCCTAACGATGAACTCTTCGGGAGGAAAAGGAGGGTTGCTGAAGGATAAGGAGAGAGGAAGAGGATGAGTGAGCGGAATGAAGTCGAATGATTTCAACATTGTTTTTGTTGTACGCTTATCCATATGTCCATTTGAACGCTTAAAATTTTATGCATCGAAAATCCAAACAATAAGCTAACGGTATTGAGCTTACGCTTCATTAATTCTTATTCGTAAAGGCTTTTTCCCCTCATTCAGATAGGATTTATCGCTTTTTTTCCAATTGGAAGGAGCTATTCATGGAGAGCACCTTTAAAAAAACTAGATTCCATCAAAGAAGGGAACTAGTCATATAAGTACCTTTTTTCCTTTTCCTTTCCTATTTAAGAGCCTCCACCTTAACAATCGTCTTTATCTATTGCTAACATTCTCGTGTGAACGTTCCGAAGTTCATTGATGGAATATTCGAAAGATGGAGCTCGATTTCAACTGAACGAAAATGCTAACGCTCTATTTCCAGCAATAATGGATGTTGTTGCACAACCCAATCAATTAAACTCGTGATTCCTCTCAACCTGAACCGATTTTTGCTCATATCCTTTGCCTGAAAGACAATATCGGATGTGACTGCGTCATAATAATTTGATGAAGGAACGATATTGGTCATTGCAAACGTATTCTTTAGCATATATATGTAATATGAAATAAACATTTGTAATATTTTCGATTCATCAATGATCCTTTCCCCATCATCCCTTATCCCCCCATCCTCCCTCCGCAAGTCCTCTTATCTCNCCTCCCTCCGCAAGTCCTCTCATCTCTTCCCTCACTTCTTCTCTCTCCCATTCCCACCACCCTCAAAAGTGCTGCTGAACATTGTCTATCTCAAATTTCTTATTTCTTCCTCATCGATGGCGTAAGTGGTTAGTTCGCATGAGCAAAGTCTCCGGAACTGATGTGAATCATTACCGGAAACACTATCGGAAATGAACAATATTAATATCCAATTTTGATAGAATTTGGCATATCTTTTAAATCATGCATACGCAGAAACGATTGCTAGATGCAATGTGCAATATAATAGGCAGCATATTCCGGAAGAATCGAAATAATGATCGAAAGCTCACGTATCACATCGGAAATACTTCTTGATTTACCGATCAATGAATAGTTGTAAAAGTAGGATCACGAAGGGATGAGAGGGAGAGGGGGAGAGGGACAGAAAGAGGGACGAATGGCTCATCTACAAGCATGAGGAGAATATTCATCTAGCACTTTTTTTTGGTAAACACATCTTGTTGACAATAAACAGAAATAACGGCATCCTCATTTCTAAGCATCAACTTTCTAGAAAATTTTACTAGTTGAGGAATGGAATATGATTTGAGGAGACATTTTGCTATTAAATCTTGTAACATTGTCCGATTCATTTCATTCAATATATTAGCCTAGTTTCCTTAGGGAAATATGGGCAATGTTTCTTTTCTTTTTCGCTCATTAGCTCATCCTCCTTTTCATTGCGTCATTGATGCTTTTTGCTTCTAAAAAAAATGTTTCGTGCACTCTAAAAACCTATCCAAAAAGCTGCACATAATTATTTTCTAAAGAACTTTTTAACGCTTTCGAGTGACGTAAAGTCTATTGTGTACGTTCTTGCCCACTCATCCTCGCTTACCTTCTAATGGGAAAGGTGAATGGAAGAAAGGGAGGGGAGGGATGAGAAAGGGGGGAAGGGTGGGAGAAAGTTGCTGGCTTTGATGCAAAGTGGGTTGCTTGTATAGATATTGGTAGAAGCTAATCTCGCTATTAATCTTAATTCTTCAGCTTTTTCACTTCTCGTTCGAAATTTTACTCGGTCGTTATTTGGTAGAGAAACATCCTCTTTATGTTCGCAGAGGAAAAATGATTACTTTCTGGAAAGCGCATTAAAATATGGGAAGTTGCCTTCATAATTGGGTGAAAAAAAAAAGACAGTTCGGTGAAAATGCACTTTAGCTGACCGAATGCCCTCAAAACATCAAAAAAAGATGCTAATAGTAAAAGTAATAACAACAATAATTATTATTATTATAATTATAATTGTGATAATAATAGTAAGAATAATAATAATTACACTAGCATCCGTTTTGTATCCGAACTTTCCACTGAGAAATTTTCATAGTTTGCGGGAGGGATGCAACTAGATACAGCGGCAATAAAACAAACGCATTACTATGGAGGTCTATTTGTTGAATCCGTAGATTCTTTCACCGTTCAGAGAATAAACGAATGATTGATGGATCATATATTCACAATTTTATCTCTATTCATTTACAGCAGGAAATAGCCAAATTGAAGTAAATATCTATAAAGAAATTTTCAACGGCTGATCGGCACAAGAAGTAATTCATTTGAGTTGACTGCTGTTATCCTGAAAAATTCCGCATATTTTTTAAGGATTTTTATCCGTAATAAAATCGGAAAAGAGTATAGTTTGTGGGAAAAAAATTCTCAAGTATTTTATGCTTATATAAAAAGCAAATTGGAAAATCGTTATGAAGAATCCCTTCGAAATAACGGAGACGGAAGTGATCCGATGGGAGAAAGCGGACAGAAAATTCGACAATTTTTGCAGAATTATTTTCAAAGATTTTTCATAACAGACAGTGGTATTCCACCAAAATTTTCTATCCGTTGTGATGGATACTTCGATTCACCACATATGAGTTGAGCAATTATTGTTAAAGCTATTGTTGAAGCTAGTAGTAAATTTTCGCTCATTTCGGAAGATATTCTCGTTGGTAAGAGTCTCCCACAATAAGTGATGAAGCATTAAGCATCACAGCTAAGCTTAAACTTCAGCACAGATTATTGCAATTAATGAACAAACAAGTACTTAGCTCAAATATTATTGCTTCATATAAGCTTCTAGGCGGGCAACTCAGTGAGGTCAATTATCGCGTCTCATTTCCGGACTGTAGAGTGTCATTTGCATATTATGTTCTATTGTTCCCTTCCATTATTACAGAAGTTTTCCCTCATCCAATTCGTACTCAAAAGCCTTCTTATGAAAAACTACTCTCCGTTTAGCATGATTTCATCTGTTTGTCAGGTGTTCAACTAAGCTGTTTGTGATACCGCACAACGATCTATAAAAAAAAAACATCCGAGACGTCAGTGAGGTCGATTATCGCATCTTATCTCCAACGATCTGTCTGCAGAAGGCGGTCTGTAGGGATCATCTCTGGAAGACATGCTACTTACATGTCGGCTTACTGAAGAGAATTAACATTTTCGAGTGAATCGTCATTTGTTTTCAGTAAGTGGTGAATGAAATTATTACCACCGGAATATATTTCCGGATCCGGTAAGGCAGCAACGTTCATACAAGAAGTACTTCAAGTAAGAAATTCGAATATGACGATATATTGGTGGGAACTTGAAGTCACTTATAGCTATTGAGCACTGACCAAGTGAATACCAATCTTCAACAACTTGATGACACGTTCGATGGAATAGATGGAAGGCTGCACAAATAAGCATTAGATGGCATCATGTATAACGTTGGAATTTAGCTGCTTGCAACCAATGAGTGGAAATTGCTTCGAAAGAAAGTATAAGATTCAGCGATCTAACTAAGAGCATGGCAGCACAACCCATTTCGTTGATCATTCAAGTGGTGATCACACTTGAAAATGCCGTAACGTCAACTTATTGATATGCGCTAGGAAGGAGCGAAGTAGCCATACCTACGAAAATTTCAAGTATACCTGACTCTAGAATCAAATAAAAAATCACGGAATTAAAAAAAATGCTTCACACATATTTTTCTCTCTCACTAAAACTACCTCAGTGAGAAAATCTGTGAAAAATTTTCAAGTATATAGAATTGTCGGCAAAAAAAGTCGCCACAATTGTTTAGCGTATAATCATATCGGTAATAAATCATTTACTTCTTGGAAATTTCTTGATCACAATCATTAGGCGTATCTTTATTGAATTATATTTTTTTTGAACCGCTGAAAACGCTTGATTACTAATCTTATTTACAATAAATATGTTTGATTTTTATTCGTCGACAAATTTTTTTTCATCTCATATTTTGCTGCTAATTTTTTTTGTCATTTGATTCGTGCAGCTATCATATCGGTTGAATTATTTTTATTTCCGACAAACTTTTTTATGAAAGTTTGTTCGGTGGAAACCTCAAGTGGTTTATGAGGGTTTGAGAGGTTTAAACCTCAAGTGGTTTATGAAGATTTGAGCGGTTTCGAGCATTTTCCATAGAACTGACGTATTTAATAATCTTTTTGATCAGTCCCACTAAATGATTTTTCACATCTGAAAAAATATCACCATCATTATCTGCCATCTTTATCAATGGTCTATTGAATTTTTAAATCTCTATCATTATCACTTTAATTATCAGTCACTCCTTTTTTAGGAACCATCTCTAGCTCCATAGGATTATATATGCTATTGTCGTCTTTAGCCCCACGCTATCATCACAATCCCTTATCTGGCTTCAGTAGAATGGTGAATCTCATATCTATGAGTTTTTTTTCATTATCTGATTGATAAGGATCTGGTGATAAGATGTTTTTTTCTTGGGAGAGGGGGGAAGGGGTGAGGGAGACAGCATTTTCTATGAAATATTCTGCTCATCCCCACTCACTTCAACCAAGATCAAATAAGTGTCACTTATACCGATTGTATTAAGTTGAAATCTTTGGAATTAAAGTTTCACTCAAATGGATCTATCGGGTTACTACTATATAGTTGAAGAAGTGAAGGGATTATCGGCTCTTTAATGCAATAGCTCGAAAGATTTCCATACGATTGGCGATTTCAATTAAGAATTGGCAAGCGCTAATCTCCGTCGAATCCAATTTACAACCGTTTGTCTCAGAGGAATATATTCGGCTCAAATTTATTCTCTCGTTTACATAAACAACGTTTCCGATAACACATATAGTTATGCAAAGATGCTCGAGAATGACGTTAAAATTTATGGGGACAATAGTAATGATGCCGACTCTAAGTTTAACAACTTGCAAGAAAATTGTTGGATATATATAAATTTTTTATTTTCATCTTTATTTTTATTTTATTTGTTTATTTATTCATTTACTTATTTATCTATTTATTTATTTATTTACTTCAGGTGAACATTTCCTTAAGTGAACTGGTGAGCGCATATAACCTTTGCAGATGATCAAAAGCTCACAGCAATAACCAGCGTCTCATTCTTAGCAATGCATCTAGCAGTCAATGTTGCTGTGTTGCCAAGAAACAAATGTGAACGGAAATCTTGAATCGCTTTCCTTATGCATTGTAGCACAAATTTGTCGATGGTTAACTTCTGAGTTCTTTTTTGAGTGCGTTTATCCAATTATGGATTACTGCACCTATGCAACGATCATCTCGTCATTTCCCTCATATTGGTTTCTAATAGCACATTTTATTTGAAGATATCCATTTGCTCTATCTCAATTCCTGATCAATTCGATTCTATTAGTGGGCTAAAAACCTTCTAGAAATTAGATTACTTTAAATTACTGAAATTACTGAAAATTAAAAAACTGAAAAAATGAAATAAAGCTCATGAGTATCATTCCTGATATTTTTGCTCTCAATACTCTTTTCGGAGGTGGTTCCTAATCCTTGATGACGTTAAACATATAGGTGAATTTTCAATTATCCGAGTAAATAATGTCTACTAGAAGAAATAAATGTTCTGAATAGCTCTTCATAGTTGTGTTGTTTGTTTATGAGTGAAATATTATCACTGAAATTTTCGTCAAAGTAAATAATGCTGAAAGTTTTACGTACGTTTAGAACATTGAAATCAAAATCAATTTCTTCTGATTCGAAAATCTTTCTTGAAGTGCACACCGTTCTCCCTACGAAGAAGAGAATAAAGCAAAGCCAGTGGGAAAATAAAGGTTTCCTCAAGGCGATAGATAGTACCTGCATACTTAATAGCTCAGAGTTGTGTTCACGAAAGTCAATGCTTGACGCATTAATATGGATGTCGTTAACGATCAATGTGAATGTCGATATGGATGCCGTTCATTCAATTCTTGTAAAGCTTTTAATTTCTTTGCAACCCCATTCCACTGTGTATCCTCTTTTAGCATAGCTCGAAAATCGCTTCTAATGGATGCAAAGAATAAGAAATACTGAAATATGAAACGAACCACTAAGTACTTCAATCGAATACGGCTCGTTCGGCATTTTGTGCTATATGAATAAACATAGATATATATATGCGTGTGAAAAAATAATAAAGACATCTATAGCAGCAATATTATTGGCAGCAAGAGATTATTTACAATTGATCTCTGAATTCCCTCAGGCATTTGATTTTTATATGGTTTAGGATATTTCTTTATTTTTTCTTAAAATCATTTTTTAGGACGAAGTTCGCATGCGAAAGTCCTTGTGGGGTTGGTTTTTTTTATTTTTTTTTATTTTTTGCACTTTCGCAACGATTTTTTCTCTACCTTTCAAGCTCTCTCAACTATTTAGAGTTACACAGAGCGTTGATAAATCGACAAGACGCCGAGGAGGCGGAGGCAACGGGTGCGAATAGAAGAGGATGTAGATGATAGTATCAGTGTGCTTCATCTGCTATGCTTACGTTTGTTTTGTTAAACGCGTATCGTATCACCTCAAATAAAACCCCCGAGGTTATAAAATTTCTACGATATTGTCATAAAATATATGTAAAATATTTCCCCAAAATTTTAAAATTGAAGAGAGGATATTCTTTTTACTAGAACTTGAGGGAATATTATCGGAGATGATATGATGGTTTTATTTATATTGCTATTATAGGAAATGGCATAAGAATTGCAACTAATGGCAACGAATGGAGCGTTAAATAAAACATTAAAGGCAATTAAATAAAGCGATCGTTGTAGATTGCTTCTATAGTTGCCTTAGGCTATTATAATAGAGATGCTCTCCTTTATAGACCAATCAATCCTCATATAAAAGAAAATAAATAAATAACCGTTCAAAGATCTATTCGCAAAAAGTAAATACATAAATAAATACTCAAAGATCTATTCGCATAGTCATTTTATGGAATTTCCCCCTCGATAGCGACGTGAAAATGTTCGAATATCGCAGCAATATGACAAGAACGAAAATGACATCGATGAATGATGGAGTGGTATGTAATATCGTGAAATACTCTCATTATTTAAACATGTGACATTAGGCTTATAGACGTGTTATCTATCGCTTTTCGACGATTGCTCAACTTTTCGTTAACAACTTTAACGTAGAGCTCTATCGTAAAACTCGCATCAATTTCATCTACTTCACATTTTAAGCAAATTAACGTGTTATGCGTTAAAGTTTTATGAGCATTTTTTTTCTCATGTGCATTCTTTTATGGTGATTTCTAACAATATTTGTCATAAGCTAATTATCTTTTATAGCACATCATAGTGTTTAAAATGATTTTATAATGACACTTGCTATTTTCGATAGATTTATTAGGTAAGTTAAGCTGAGTGAATGCAATGTCCTCGAATTGTTTTTAACTTGAAATGTCGCAAGATGTTGTTATTCGGCTTATATAAGTAATGTACTTAGAGAAAATGCAGTAAATTGTTGTAAGGTCGTCGAGTTTTCAAATAACCTCAAGCGGGAAATTTAATTATCGTACCTGCATGCAAATTACAGGTGAGTTTTCTTTTTTTTTTAAACGCTCAATGTAAATATACAAGCATATTTAATGCGATCAATAGAGCAATAATGCTACATGTTGTATTTCTCAATTTTTTTTTTTTTTTTTGCTGCACAAGTTGTTTGCCTCATTGTAAAGTAGTGTGTAGCTAAATTCTCGAACAAATGTTTGCGTTGTTTGTTGTGTTGCTGCTGTTTAGTTCGAATCACATTCAAACTTCGTTAATCACACGTTTTCATCGTTGTTGCAATTCACCGAATTTCTTTTTTCAACTCATCTTCAACTCTTTTGATCGAAATCCTCTAATCCCATTCCAATGCTTTTCACTAGACGTTGATGCAAAATTCTCAAAAAAATTTACCAAATAAATCAAATTAATTTCTCGCCTCTCTCTCTCTCACCTTTCGAGGTGAAAAATTCGCTAGAATCTCTCACGTCTAGAAATTCAACTAGAAATTTCAGATATTAGCAAAGAAAGGAAATGCGCATCGCCTAAAAGAAGAAAAGAAGAAGATAGAAATCGGTGTTCGATCGTTGTCTTCGGCAAGTGAAGAATTTCCCCGCAGCTATTACAGAATTAATTTTAGGTACGTTTAATATCATTACGACTTTCAATATAAGCGAATTTCCCATATGGGAAATTCTTAGAAGAAATATATATATATATATATATATATTTTTAGTTGCGCTCATTGTTATAATGATTGAACGCTAACCTCAGGGAAATCTTTCGACTACCTTCCTTCTCAAAGTGTTTGTATTATGATTGCTAAAATGTGATGCGGAAATATCTTGATGCATTTTTAGATGGATTGCATATAATTTATATAGCTCTTTAAATGCTAAATTGTCTCATCGCCTCTCTTCGATTTTGAACGAGGAGGAAACCCTTCTTCAACCACCCCTCCTCTTCCCCTCTCCTTCCTTCTCTGCTTTCTGTCTCCTCTTTCTGGGCAACATTTATCAAGGCACAGAAGAGTTTAAGAGTTATTTGCGTTCACAGTGACTAGTTAAGAAGTCCCCCTATTGCTTCCTTCTCGCTCAAAACGCATCACTTATGGTTCCTCATCAAATTATATACTCATTTAGAGGCATTTCACAAAGTCTACCCTATCTTTGTTTTCATTATCATTCTTGTCACTTATGATGCATGAATATTTATGCATCCTTATCAGTTAATCTCGATTTGAAAGAAAAAAGATATTCACAGGAAATGGCGGCAATAAAAAAAATTTTTTTTTGCTACGTCTAGCTAATTTTTTTGCGTTCTTCTGCCTGTATCTAAAGAATATATTTAGTTTGAATAATTGCCGATATTGAGCAATTCAAGTTCACTGCCATATTGACAAATTTTGAACGATAGTTCATTCTCCTTAGTAAGAAAAAAATCATATAATAATTGCTATTTGGAAAGTATAATATGAAAGTCGTTTTTCTTGCTCGCAAAGAATTTTTTCCTCTTTTTTTCATCTCTTTCTCTCTGTCTCTCTCTCTGTCTCTCTCTCTCCATTGCAAACGTTTCAAAAGTGCAACTGAGGCGAACAATTTTTCATCAATTTTAACGTTCGTTGCACTTTGCACAACATTAGAGACTCTTTTGAATAATCTCTTCGATTAGAAATTTTTATCTATCACTTTGCTTTTCCTTTTTTTTTTCGACGTTTCTTTGCTTACATTTCACCTCGAGATAGACTCGATAATACGTTTTGAGTAATCACTATTAATTTACCCAAATTGTTGCATTAAAAACATTATGAATTCAACATATATTGCCGTTGATGGTTGCTAAATTCGACGACATTGATGAATTGATAGAAAGTTTTTGTAATCAAAATTCTCCGAATATTTAGCAACATTGGGTAATTTTACTTTTTCCACGAACAATTCGATAGAACTTTTTTTTAAAATTAAACTTAAAATATATTATTGTAAAATATGCAAAATAATAGGTCCGTACATTTATGGATACGATTGCTAATGCATATAGCCTCTGCAAATGAATCGTTTTGTGTGAGTGGAGCATATGCGCAAATCCACATGAATTTCCCGGCATATAGGTCTCGATAGCACTTTGAAATTGATAAATTAGTGTAGACTCTCCGGCTGTGTACTATACGCGTAAAGTTCTATAACTATCGCTTCACGAGCTGAACAGTTCTTGAGCTCAAAATATCCAACAGATAGATCCCGGCTTTGCGTTGTGAGCAAATTTGCAAAGCACAGCGAAGTATCGCAAGTTTTTACTTTCACTCTTCGTGTCATATATAATGTAAGCTTATCCCTCTCATAAATGAAAGAAAGTCAATGATGTTTTTGACACGTTTGCGTGTGCATTTCTAATCGAAAGATATATAAATGTCTTTAAATGATGTCTAATCGAAATAAATGTCTAAACGAGTATTTCTTTTCGAGAAATTGAAACGCAATTTCAACATTTCGAAACTTATTCTGTTCTTCTTACCTGCCCTTCTCCATTCCTCACGCATATTGTGTTCTCTATGGTACTAGACTGTGTGCTTGTGTGTTTTTGTACTTGGCATATATAAATACATATTTGAGCAGTTTAACTAAGCCAATGATGTTTTTGTGAGACTAGTAAGTGATGGCGGAAAGCACACGTCACGATCCGCCTAGCTAACTGATGACTTGCTAACCTTAGACTACAACGGCATGAAGAATCGTGGAAAATGTCGTCGCAGAGCCGTCTACTGAAGCAAAGTCAGTACGTTGATCATCGACTTCTAAGATCTCTAAGGTAAATGGTAGATAGGAATACGCAGAGTTGCTAAGTGATCATACATCCGATCCTTGTGTGTCTTAGAGTGAGAATAGTGTTGACCTTTGTAGAAGCTTGAGTCGGCGATCGTTGAAAATCGTCCGAAGACTCCGATATCTTCATCACCAATGAAAGCATTCACATAATATGGCATCTTTCATTGTTATTTATATATTATATATAGATCATTATTATTCTGAGCTTTTTTATTCACCGTTTTCAAATACTTCCATCCCATTTCATTTGCAATACTTATAAGACATATTGCTATCATATAATATACCAGAATTAAGAGGGTGGTTTCCGAATATTTTTTTATCCACTTATTGAAGAGTTATTTAATGTGTTAATCGTATAATGATGAAACGTTTTGCATTTTATATATTTCTTCAGAAACCATTTAAGTGACTTTAATGCAACAACTATTATTTAAAGATAGCGAAACGTTTTATTCATAACTATAAGCTATAACTTACGATATGATCATAATGAACTCAATAGACTTCTCTAAATTAGTTATCGAATGAAATATTAATCTCTATTGATGAAATTTAGCTGTCATTTATAGCAAACAATGAAGATATTAATTAAGAAGCATGAAAAGGTTTGAGAGAAAGCTGATCGCCGCGAATATCTTTTACCTAAAATTGCAGAAAATTACTGCAAAGAGATATGATTCTATCGAAAGATTGGAAATAAAACTACCGCCTGAAGAGGATTTTTTTTCTACAAGATAAGAGTCATAGATAAAAGTGCAACAAATAAGAGAAAACCTATATTTGAATTTTGGTGAGAAGCTTTCATTTCATATGCACTTTTGAGTGATGTTCGAAGATTTATTCAATCTTTTGTATGGTAGAAAGATTATGGCATAGGGAAAACATACCATTATTATCATTATTCATTATTATTACCATTATTATTATTATTATTATTATTATTATTATTATTATTATTATTATTATTATTATTATTATCATTATTATTATTATTATTATTATTATTATTATTATTATTATTATTAACACTATTATCACCATTATCATTGTTATCATTATTATCATTATCACTATTACTGTTATTGTCATTATCATTATTACTTATTCAGTCGTTGAGAAATAACTAAAGAAATGATCAATTTCTGCGACATTTCACGAATACTTCTAAAATATTTTATTGATATTTTAGGAATCTTCTTGAAATAGTTGTGAAATAAAACTATTTTTAGAAATAATGGTAGCATACTAACAATGCAATATCGAGTTGCCATTTTGAACAAGTGATTGATCACGTTCACCTGGGAAACAAAAGTAGAATAGAAGTCTGTCTAGCATTTGAAATAATAAAAAAGATAATTTGAACGGCTGGGCATTATACCTACCGGAAGCAGTGAATTCTCAAGAACCCGATCACTTCTCAGTTTAATTCATATTTAAACAAGAGTATATATGCGAATATTTTTGTTATCAGTATAGAGTAACTACTTGGAAACCTAAATCCGCCATATATTGCAGTCTTGGATTGGAAAAAGGTATTCGTCTCTGTGAACAATAAGAATTGTAAGAATTATCTCTATAAAGCTAGTACAATTAAGAGCATCTAAATGAACGGGTGAGAATGTTTAGCTAGTGATTTTGAATAAACAGTGAGAGAGCAATATCTATTTTTTAAACTTTACAAGGTGGAAAAGTCGTTTAAAATGGGGCCAAAAAAGGCAAAGCTCCTTAAAAATCTATAGGATCAATTAGTTTTAAGTAATTAAGAATATTAAGAATATTAATGGAGTGCCATTTATTTCTAACGATTATAATGAATTATGGCAAAAAATTTTTTGAGGAATAGCCGATAAATAAGAGGAATTATCATAAAATTTATGCAGCTAAAACGATTGAATAAGATGAATCTCTTGATGTCGTGCTATAAATAACATCTCTTGACGTAACAACGACTTGTGCTATAACTAACGAACAAATCGTATTATCAACAAATTTATTCTCCTATTTGTAAGTTGCACTCAGATTATTGAACGAAAAAAAAAACCGGCATAGGCAAACGGCGGTTCATCGAAAATGATTGACTGATAGAAGAAATTGTTGTACTCTCGAAACTCCTCGAGAGTCATTTCGAGAGAACCCGAATAGCGGCACATCAAAGGAAACATTTATGTTGCGATCACCGCTTGTGCATAATTGCGCGACTATCATTGTGGACAGCTTGGGGTATGTCAACCTACAATGATATTTATAGCACACAACAAAAGCATTGCTTATTGCATACATTACAAACCATATTTTTATTGATGCACAAAAGATTACTTCCCCTTTGGTTATAATTTTTTTAAGCATTTCGTAGGATTTTCCTGGCTAGAATGCTTGAAGATGCACAAAGTAACTCACTTTATAAGTTCATCAATTCTTAGCTCTTAATTCCACCTCTATGCATTTTAGTTCCATCCTTCAATGTTGCCGGAAAATTTTTCCGGAAGCCTTCAACAAATTCTGCGAAATTAGCCCATTATAGGCATAATGTTGCTTATGAATGTGCCGCTTTCTGTGGTTTTATCCGGTAAGTCGTAAAAATTAAACGACTATGCCATTACCTGACTTCTAAAGTTCGGTCTCATTCCGCTTAATCGTTCTCTTATATATCATAATCATTTAATTATGTCATAGCTTGATATAAGAACTCTTTTTACAGTTGTTTTTTTTTTGCGAATCTGAACTGGCTATTTGACTAAGGTTGTGGGTGAGCAATTGTTCGTGAAACACCGAATTAAATATGCTGAAATTGGGTTTCAGTGCAGTGCGAATATTTTTTCCACATCTTTGAGACGTATATAATTTTCTTTACCAGCTCATTTAGCTCGAATATCTTTATTCGATCTATGGAAACGAGTCGAGGATAGTGATGAAACGAATCACCATAAAAATTACTGATGTTTTAGCTCATTCCAACATGATGGTTTTTTCCTGTGAGGGATGCAACTGAAGGATAGAGTTGAGCTCTCAACTAGATTTAGATTGTTGGACTGTTGAAATCGCGAACATAACTTCCTTTATGAGGTCTTTAATTTTCTTACCGCATATACTTTCGAGCGAAATTTGAAACGCATTCAATATAGAGACACTATTTGAATGACCGATTATTTAAATGATGCATATCGAGGATGCGCACCAATTAGGAATATAGAGCATTAGCCAAAACTTGATCAATGATCCGGGTCATGGTGTGGATAGGTCTGCATTCTTATTCGCTTCTATTATTTATCGCTGCGGAAATCTAAATATGAGCGAGATGTTCGTGGCAAAATATTTGAATTTTTTTTTCAATGGGCTTCAGTGAGCTTTCAAGTTTCGCTATATGCTCATAAAATCATTTCTCTAGTTTTCGTATCGTATCCGCTGAATGTAAGCGTGAAATCTCGAAATCTGACTGGAAAAATAGAGGTGAGGAGGGGTGTAGGGAGGGGGATAGGGGAGGGGGTGGGGTGGGAAGAGAGCCGGTGGAACTAAAAACTTTCCCTCTGAATTGTAGCAGTTTAGATTGTGACTATAACTGAACATATCTCCACTCTAAAAGAGTTCCTTCCTATTACAAAACATATTCAAAGTTCTTTACTTCTTTATGTCTATTTATAGCTTTGATACTCTATTGTGCATGTTGTTTTACAGGGGGAGGGNGGGGGGGGGGGGGCGGGGGGGGGGGGGGGCGAGTGGAGGAAATAGGGAGGAAGGGTTTCCCTCATGCGCGACTCAACAAAATTACCCAAAAAAGAAAGGAGATACCTCGTGTGAGATGTTGCTTCAGAAAAGCTAATATGTCATGCTTCTCTATGGAATCTCGATTGCAACACCTCAATAGAAAATCTCATTTGCGATGCTCATCGAAATGCTTCGTTTTTTTTTTCCATTTATTCGAAAATAGCGGAAGCATTCCGCTACATTTATTCTTGATTAACTCTTTTCATAGACGGATCTTTGCTATCGAATTGCGCCCATATACAAGCATATCTCTGCGTTCTAATAACGAACATAATTGTTTCTTCCGAGAGTTGACTCGTAGGTTGGGTTTGCTTGCAGCTTTAAATGCAGCTAGTTATCAACTGACCCCTAGCCGCATATACATCTATGATACAAATATAAATTATTTCGCATCTCTATCAGTATTTATGAATATATATATATCTTATTCCGCGACCGTCGATTTCTACTGCCGATAATGCCGATCAGTTTCATTATGCTAGATTTTTGAAGCATGCTGATTTTGTTTTCAGCATTTGAATAGGTGGTAGAGCTCAAAACAACTAATTTCATCACTTAATTATTTATTTATTGTCTACAACCTCCGTCTTTCTATATAGTACCGTGACCTTCACCTCACCTTCACATGTTTACCTGTTCACCATATCTTCACCTATTATTCAGCCGTTTTCCTATTTCTAAGATGTTCATAAACAGGGATGTATCGAAATGATTTTCTAACCACTATAAATGAGTTCAAATATGATATGAGTATGAAGTGAAATTGTTTAAAGCTTTTAAAAAGAATTTCGGTCTATTCAAACAGAAAACTTCGAGAAGGGTTGTCGACTAATTTTCAATTGTTTCACTCTTAGTTACGCTCAATAATATGAATTCATCGTTAGTCTTGAATCTATTGTCTACAACTTCCGTCTCTTTCTATAGTAAAGATGGATGAGTGAATCCGCATTGAGAATCGTTTCACAAATGCTATTGTTGTTGTTGTTATTGGATCGTATATGAATGAATGCAGTAAGTTGTCATTCGTTCGTTGATAAACAACGCTCTATTATGATGAACAGCGGAAGTGCTGAGAAAAAATGACTCTTTGGCAGTTGTATAGAATTTTTAACAACTTCAAGTTTTAATGTAATTCAAACAGATGAATCCTCATCAAGAAAAAAAAGACGATGAGATCTTGTTTGCCTTCAGACTAGTGATTGATGTTTTTTGGAAAAATTTGAAAAAACTTTGGTGATAATTCAAACTCCCACTTGTATCACTTCGCTTTGAATCTAACTGGGAGCTAAAGATAGAAGTTTACTGGAACAAAGGCATCAAACGAACTCTGAAGAGCTATACTTTCGCATAGCACCTCTAACTGGATGCATAAAAATACATATATAGATCTCACCCGATAGCGATTGCAACATAGATAAAGCCGGAAAATGAAGGACTCCAAATGAGTGCATCCATAAGATGCACGAGTCTTCAAACTGATGCATTTTCAAAACTCCATACTTTCTAGATGTTAAAGCCGATAAAAAGTAGTTTCATTTTTCATGCTTAGCATGCTAAGTACTCTCGAGGCAGAAACGAACTTGATATGCACAGCTAATTTGCACTTTTACGAATGCAAGATTAGCCACTAATTATCTCGTTCTTTTTTCTCTTCTACATTTACGAAATGCATCGACGGATGAATGAAGACAAAGATGACTCCTCCTTCCTTTAGACTGCATAAATTATTGAGAATAGTACCGTGTGTAATTTTAATATTCATACTATGGTATGATCGATGATACGATCGATATTTATAGATGTTTCATAGGAAAACTTTTCACAATTTTTTCGTTTTTTTCAAATACAATATTTTTCTCTCCTTCATTAGAAGTTAAACGATTTTATTCACTTCAGACTATCTCTCTTTCATTTGTTATCAACATAAGCTAGCGTTCTCGTCCATCTTTCCGAAACATATGTGGAATGTTTCTTTTGAGTTTAGTGCGCAGTTCCGTTAACGAATTTTACTTCGTCAACTCGTTTCATCCAAAACGTCGACCATTTAATGTTGTTCTCAATTTGCAGCAACAAGAAAAACGATCGAATTTTTGGTAGCTATAGGAATCTAAAATTGACGAGCATCTTTTTGTCAACGAGCGATTATCGCATATTATATCAACAACCAGCGATTAATCGCAAGTTGACTATTACGTAGAAACGATTAGAAATAACAAAAAAAAAAAAAAAAAAAAACAACGAAAACCGCAACAAAAGCCAGACGTACTTAACAGTTGTTGTCATAATGAGACTTAGATCGATACGTAAGAAAAGGGATTTTGTTGCGTCGTTGTTGTTTTTTTTTTCGCTTCACTATTTTCATATATCATCGCTACACACCATTTGTTAATTTTTGATAGCGATTTTAGATGTGAGCGAAAGGGGTGTGATTCTAGAATTAGGCAAATTTCCGCTTGAACCACTTGAATGGGAATTGTTTGCTTCGATTACCTTGATCATTACCTATTACCATTACCTATTACCTCATTAATATAGATCGCTAATACATATTTCTTCAATTATTATTATAACAAACAATTCGAATAGCTTCAACATTTGCCTTAGAACATTGATGCTTTCTAAACAAGCATCAATATTTGGCTAAGACCTTCCTATCGATCAGACCGGCTAATATTTCTAGCTAAGATCTTTTATGAGCTTTTGCTCGTTAATAACTATTGCCTTTAACGGTCATTTTGCAGAAGATTGCAAAAATATACGGCGGTCGTCTTCGCTTCTGCTTTATCTCACTTCTTTCAGCTTCTATCAAAAGCATAGCGATCCAGCATAATTAAAAGCGTTTTGTGAAAATCTAAGAGAGCAGTTATGGTGCGTGTGCGTGTGTGTGTGTGCATTCATGTATTTGTATGTATGCGCTCGTGCGTTTGTGTGTGGATACGTGCTTGCGTCTGTGCCTTTTCTTCCCGTAGTTTCACTCACCTTTTCGGAAGATTGTCTCGTTTGTTCACATTCTTCACGGATTGCCAACATCTAGAGATGCTGTTACACTTGTACATTAAGTTTTTTTAATGCATCAGATCGTATCGTAGGGAAGAGCATGATTGGAACTTTTCTTTATTCGTTTGGGATGTTTTAGCGATCGGTTTACCTCATAGGAGCTGAAACGCTACAAAGATGCAGATCCGTCGTATGTTTAGTCATATTCGGTTGAAGGATGTCTGGTCATGAGTAGAGAAATGTTGGAAGCATTCATGCTGAATAAAGGAGGAAAGGCTCAGTAATGAGGACAACTAGAGCTATATATTGGAAAAGTGAAGAAAGAAATCATTAACTGTGAAGGTTCATATGAATAAATGCGAGGAAGAAAGTTTCAAGACGGGCACACGAGAATGAGGAAGGTGTTATTCATACAGATCATTTTGACCGAGGTAAAGCAGACTATTGCAGTCGAATGCACCACCATCATCGTTTGCTTCTTCTAATATAACCTAGCAAATCTACGATCACAAATTACTGCACTTCTTATAACCACGGCTTGAGTTGAAGCACGTTGAACAGTTATAAATCCGCCGCAATGTTGTTGTTTTTTCATGCAATTTTTGGCGAATTTCGTGTGGAGAGGATGAGCGTCAGCTTCAGGCTCAACTTTAGCTTCAACTTCAACTTTAGCTTCAGATTTAGCTTCAGCTTCAGATTCAACTTCAGCTTCAGTTGTTAAATACAAATTTAGATGCTTTAACTGATGCTATTTTACGCGCAATCATTATGCGCAGACATCTCTGTTGCAAGATTGCCTCATGTATTGCGACTACTCTTGAACAATGCTTCGATACAACCTTGAGATGAACAACCTTATATCTCACCGCATTTCATCATTTCCACCAATATCTACCCTCAAAGAAATTTCGCCCTAGGTCTTCCGAATCTTCGCAGATTCAGGTCTCATGGGTCTCAAAAGTCAATAATAGTTGCAGGTAGTGGAAATCCTCAAAGAAATCTTGTCCAAGAAAGGCGAGAGGGGAAAAGGGGGGGGGGGGGGGGGAGGGGAACGAACAACTAGCCGATTTTTGATAGTTTGCAAGCCCAACTCAACGTCAACTTCCAACTCTGTCAATGAATGATCCATCTATATATGGCGTCTCCTATAGCAGCGTTATAACAACCGCTATTTTACATCACTAAATATGTAGAACAATGAGCTTCAAGGATTGCTCATTAGCACATTCAAGAATGTGTTAATATCGGAATTTCATTCTCAATTACTAATTAATTGCTACTCATTTTATTTACTATCGGAACAATTTTTGATCATTTACATACGACATAATGCGAGCAATCGATAGATTGAATAGTTGTGAACGTACTCTAGTACGTTTATTTTTATTTTTTATTTATATTTTTTATTTTTATTTTTTATTTATAGCCGAGTTTATTTTTTATTTTTTATTTTTTATTTTTGCATACCGAAACCTATATTCTTCCGATTACATTTAAATTAATTAATATAAGCTAATTGTGATAGGAAAATTAAGTTTATATTCCTTTTATTTAAGTCAGTACAAGTTGTGAATTGATGAACGCTTTATAATCGTTATCAAAAAAGTGTTCAACACCTATTCGGCTAAAATATATTTTTTTAATATTAATGAGAAAAAAAAAGCTTTTTTTTTCGTAGTTCAGTGATCGAGATGATCGGCATCATAGAATATCTAACATTTCAAATTGTGAGACATTTATTATCCCATGACGTTATTTCGTTAATATCCAAACTTCATCCTCAAAATTTTCACCTGTATTAATGAGTGAAATTCACCTGTCAAGGTGTGAATTCAGGTGTGCTTAAAGGTGAATCTATTGGGGGCATTCATAATTTGCAACACTCAACATTGTTCGAAGCGTGTTTCGCTGTTAAACGTTATCGAATCACTTCTATGTAATTTTCTTTACTTTAATCAACAATTCATAATGTCTCTTCATATCACTGCCACTTCCGCTTAGATGAAGTTGTTGGATAAGGTGAAGAAGAGGGAGGGATAAGATTCATCTTCCCCCAATCGGATATTGACGACTCAATTCATTGCCGTTGCATTTCAAACATTTAAAGCACCGGACTTGCTGCATTGGTTTCGTTCTGATAAGGGTACTGATAAGCGTTCTGATAAGCGTCGAGTTATCAATTGTTTATATTCGGCTAAATATTTCAAGCATATTAAAGAGTGAAATTTTCAATCGGACGTATCGCTTTGAATACGATTCCAACCGACAGCTCTCTAAATAAATTCAGTAAATCTATGCAATAATTTCAAGTGGAAGAGTAGTAAAGCAATCGAGAAAATATGAAAGCTGAAAAGCCACGCCTATCCCGCGCAACTTTTCAACCAATTCTTTTCGTCGCTTATATTGCTTCTCTTTCAATCCTCTTACATATTTTAGAGTGCACAATTGATTTTCACTATTGCTATTGGGAGTGTGTTAATTTTTGATTGATTTGAATAGAGCTGTGATTACGGGAATAGCAGCTATTCTATACGATGTGGAGTGTGTAATTATTTGTGTATTAGCAAAAGTGTTTATTAGTGTTTAGACGTTCGTTTGGATTAGAGTTCCGTTTTGTTGCTTCGGCTATTTATTTTTCAGCAGAGGAAAGCCGGTCACCCTCTCTTTCATTCTCTCGGCCTCTTTTCTCCCCCCCCCCCCCCTTCCTCCATTCCTCAGTAAGCACTCGACAAATGGATTTTTGAAAAAAGGTTTTTTTCCTTCGAAAAATATATCACAATGTGCCCGCATTTATCCAGTTAGGCCAAGAAATAAAGTCAGTGCGTATTGTGGAGATTCTCATAAGCATTGACTTCAATGGAATTAACCTCACATTTTCGACCAAGATCAGTTTTTTTTAAAGGGAAAATAAATTATCGAAAGAAAACAGTCAATGACAACCTGACGAATTATTTTATCGATCCCATCCTCTACGAAAACAAAGAACCACCTGAACTCGTCGACAATAATTAATTTCAGATTAATTTCAGGATACTACAAATTTAATTGCTACATTTTTATTATGTTTGAATATGCGGCGAATGTTTCTAAAAAAAAAATTACTATTGATATATGATAAAAACATTTCGCCATAATTGTGGTAAATGTACATCGATGACGAAGATTCACATCCACATACCCTGAGGCATTGAATTCGGAGTTCATTTCGATCATCTCTAAGAGTAACAAATCGTATCACTAGAAGGGCGACCCACCACAACATGTGAATGCAACAGTAATAGCAACATCCATTTGTTATGGGTCCTTTGCGCGCAGTGCAATGTGTCTGTGTCTGTGTCTGTGTCCGCCGTCGTCTGTATCTTTGCATGTGTATGTGTCTGTCGCCGTGTCTGCGCCTATGCTTGTGAAAAAGTGTCCCTTTAACTGGAATTAAATTGTGAGGGAAATAATTGACTGCACAACCAAATCGAAAAATATTCGACCAAATTTTTCGATTTCAATGAGAGGATATGCGTTCAATAGGTTTATTACTTAATCAATGTTTCATTTCTGAATAGTCAGTCCATCTTCGCTATGCTTGTTTATTGCTGGCATTTATGTCCGATGCCAATGACATACTATGAAGCTTTATAAGCTTCGTACGTCAACTCGATAGGCAATATGCATCAGTTTATGTCAAATTTACGATAGATGCTTAAATCTATGCCTAGATTCGGCTTCTCAATTTAGAGGATTCATGCGCCCGAGAATTTCATGCTCGCTAAAGCTCTTGAGCACGAACCCCGCTAAGAATGGAAATTTTTGTAGAACATTGACTTCGAGCTAGAATATAGATTGTGTATGGAGTCGTACTCATTAACTCAAGTAGCGATGGTGGATAATTATAATGGTGGATAATTTGATAGTAAGTAATAAATAAACTTTCTTTGGATTTTGAGTGAAAACTAAAATATGAGGATGTACATGTCCTTTTTGCTCTTCTAAGGAAAAAGGGAAACGTTTTTTAGGGTTTTCGTTGAGCCATCGAAAAATTGGGAATCATCTAAGAAAGTTGAACAGCTTCACAAGTTTTACTGAGTGTTGACTAAGGACGAAAAGCTTTCCATCAAGATTTTCATCGTCAGTCAACCCTCTCATCCACTTATAGCTACTTTTAGGTGATATTTATCTAGACATTCGACTATTGTGCAAATAAAAACTGAAAGAAAAATAAACTTTTCAGCTGTCTAGACTATTTCTCAATTTATTTCATTGCTATTGACCTAATTCAATTCTCGAGCACTTCATTAAATCCTAATTTTGGTTAAACTTCGTTTATGGCTTTAAAGAGGTTTTCATAGATTAGATTCGCTTGTGCAGAAAGCCATTCGAATGTGCGTTAGAGATGGTAACGCTGCGCCATTTTTCGTATAGATATTAGAGCGAGTGGTCGTTCTCAGTTTTGATATCGCTCTAATATCTATAGAACGAGTGGTCACTCCTAATATAGATGTTAGAGCGAATGGTCACTCTCAGTATAGGTATAGAGCGAGTGGTCATTCTCCACCTCTCATTTATATAGAATTTTTACAAGTGGATAAGAGACAAAATTAGATAAAAATACGTCGTCTGTTTAATTTTCACTTTGCTTTGATTTTATGCGGCTTGTTGCTACTCATCGGTATTGCCGAAACGCCATGATTATCTTGACCTCTCATCGATGCTTTGAAGTGACCAATGACCTCGACAACATTTTCTTCATTCTCATAACATTAGCTAATGGTCACCATTTTGGTTAACGCCACACTCATTCCATAAACAACGATAACGATTGCTAAACGCTAAATCGCTGTAATGATTGAGAATATTGGCAGAATTCTTTTATGGATTCTAATTTTTGAATAAAATATATCAATATTTTCGAGTGAATGAGTAAATATATTTACAGGTTGATGATATGCGGAGAGAGGAGATCGGCTAGAAAGCGGTATGCTAACCACGCGCCTTCTTATCCATTCGCTACTCGTCCACTTTGCACGTCAGTATCACTTTTTCAAAATGTTTTGTACTCAAATTTTATGGTGGCGTTCTCATCTATATCCCTTCACTTATTCCCATCCTAAATTCTCACCCTCCTAGCTCTCTTCCCATCCCTCTNCCCCCCCCCCCCACACTTCCCTACCCTTCCTGACTTCCTCTTTGGAGAGCGAGAACACTTCTTGATTTACTAGGACATAAGCAATTCTCTCAAGAATATTTCAACTGATGAAAGAGAAACAGCAGAATTAAGACGGTACGCATGTTCTCAGCATGTCCGTTGAATAGTCCGATCAGCATTTGCGAATGCAACTGCCGTAATCCAAGTGGAGGACGTCTTATGAAGAAAA
>JAARMF010000838.1:45083-62725 GCA_022844705.1 Toxascaris leonina | reverse complement strand
TTGTGTAGGCAAGTGCGTAATCGAGAAAGCATGAGCTCCATTCTCATAGAATATCGGTAACAGCTGTTACCTCTTCAACAGGCGTTTCTGCGAGTATATCTTCATCCTCTGATGGCTGTTCTGGCTCTGTGCCGTTTTCAGATGTCGCATCGATTTCAGCTCTTCGGAATCTCATCACCTGAAGACATTTCTATTGTTTCTCAGCATGATAACAAAGAAGGATATTTCCACTAATGCCCTGATACCATAATCTAGTGATCCCAAATTTGGCTGAAATCATTTGAACGTCTATCAGCTATAAATATTTTCGGACACAAACTGCACAAGCAGTTAATGCAGTGAAGATGCGGCAAAGGAGACAAGAGCAATAGCAGGATTGCAGACTATCTCTTGCATTTTCGATTCCTGCACTCTGTCTTTTTTCTCATCTTTCAACATGAGCAAGGATTTATGCAGTGGGAATGAGAGTAACATCGTTCTTTTGATTTTTTGAGAGTTTTAGCATGAAAGTCATGAGCAGCAATTAATTGTTCATACTCTTAGTGCTATGCGAAGAAATGATTTTCTGTTGAGAGCAAGTTCTAGCGCTAGCGAGTCCATGTGGAGGCGATTTAATGGTATAGGCTATGCGGGGCAGTTCGAAGGAGGATAAGGGAGAGTTGGCAAGTGCCCCTTGAAGGGATTATTTATGAAACGAATACCATGCTAAAAGGTCAAATGAAATCTGAAAAAAAGAGAAGATGGCAAGCGCCATCCAGCTTGAAAGGCTTCTTCCGGAATTTTCTCGGTAGAGAAGAATTGGAAGAAAGATATTCAAGAGAAAAGGACATTCAAGCCCTCTTCTAGTTCTTAAATGGTGGAAAAGGGCGACTGCGTCATATCAGACGGAAATACTTGAAGAACTTTGTGGAGGAAACACTCACTCAGGTGAAATAAACAATCTATAGACTCAATCACACTGTCGTCATGTAGTGGACCAACAATTCTGGTCACTCATATTCAGTGATGGACAATTCTTTAGTAACGATTAACACCGATCAGTGTAGAGGAATTGCACAACAATTTTGAGGATATTCTATAATATTTTAACAATATCTTAAATAACAATGAGCATCTTGAGATTGACTATTTCATTACTAAAATACTCAGATGCAATGCTCACATCTGTATTAAATTATACTCAAAACAGGAAGTTTTCTTTTGCGATTTCTTGCATGCTATCAAATTAAAGGTTTCTTTACACATTTCTCAGTAGCGTTTCAAAATTCTCCTACTAATTTATAAAGTCCTACAAAATTCCTTTTTCCAAGGAATGAGAATAACACCCGAATAAGTGGATGAAGATGAGGATTTTTTTCAAAAAACTGAATAATTCAAATTTATCATTTTCTTCTATTCGAATAAAGCTGAAAAGAGCCAAAAAACGCTATTAGCATATGCAGAAATGGTTTTCCGAGTAGTCGAGTTTTACATTCTCTTGAACAGATTACTTCTTGCTCTAACTGAAAAAAAAAGAATCTCTCGCTACTGAACTATTACTGAGAATAGATGGCATAAATAGGAAAGCAAACGCAGTCATGCAATAACAACTTCTTCGAGCATTCAATGAGACTCATTTCGATATAAATAGAAAATTCCCAAAATTCACGCCGGATTTTATCAGCACTTTCTTCATCACGTAGCTAAAAGACTTGATCACCGTTTTTCTCTTTTACCTATCCGGATGAAAGAAGAGTAAGTAGTTTCGCGAAAGTCAAATGTTTTGTGAAATGTCCCGCTCACAATCTGATATGATCTGAAGAGATCCGATAATGGTATATCATTGACCACTTTCGCACTTGTAGGTGGGGTTAGAAGCTGGAGGACAATAATCCATCCAATAGACCAGATACGCCCTCCCTATCATGGAGCTAGCTAGCATCGGACATCACCTCGAGGATTGCCGATTACACCCTTCGTTGCCATCCTCTCCCTCTCTATCCAGTAAATCGTCTATGGCACAAATTTTAGTGTACCGGCAACAATATGCTGTGCATATGGAGGTCCAAGTTGCCCTCGATGGCTCAGATTCATCCGTATCGCTGGATTTCGATTGGTAACAGGTACGCATGTCCTACTACCTGCTACCAAATCGTGGATCTGCGGGAGTAGATTAGTTGCTTTGCGACAAACTATTCGCTACGCAACATAGTAATCTTCCGTCGAGAAACCATAGATGAGCTAGCACGAACTGCTTAAAAGATATATTTATGCAAGAGATGAGAAAGTTTGACTGCACCACTGGGCACCTGTTGTACAACATTGTACAACACAAAGCAGTCTTGATTAGTACTGAACTTTTTTTCACTGCTTTCCCAAGTGGTCTCGTATAAAGTGTTTAAATTCTCCACATCTCCAAGTTCTTACCTGAGCTGGTTTGCTTCCTCCATCTTGAAGC
The DNA here is from genome assembly GCA_022844705.1 of Toxascaris leonina. Lineage (NCBI taxonomy): Eukaryota > Metazoa > Nematoda > Chromadorea > Rhabditida > Ascarididae > Toxascaris > Toxascaris leonina. The sequence goes on along the minus strand of JAARMF010000838.1, from coordinate 60,288 downwards.
AACTTGTACTTCTCCAGATTTTCGCTGAAGTTCAACTTCAATGCATTCATAATAATTTTATCGGTTGCTTCATTCACTCGAAATTTGATTATCAGTGCTGCATCAAACGTGAGATTCCTCTCCGGAGGAATATCCACAAATCCGGGAAGGAAAGTCTTCAAGGTGATATTATACCTGGAATGTGCATTTGAACGATCATCAACAATGAAAGAATTACGGCAGATTTTCAACTCCTCGATGATCCAACAACATCTGAGCAACGTTGAAGTGTGTCGGAATAGCAAAATGGGAATGCTTTGAATATATATAACTTGGTTTGAATCTTTCCTTCTTCCTTTTTTTGCTCCCTTTTTTCCTTTATTGTTTCTTTGTTGCTCATTAGGCCTTTAGTGTTCAAATTGATCGAGACTATATCTTTATTGAAGCCAAGATCGCCATCGATAAGTGCTAATTGCATTTTTCACGACGTTCTCTATCCTAATTGTTTATAAACATAATGTGAAGAAGTCGTAAGAGCCGAAATTCAGTCGCAAATTCATTCCATATGATAAGCATGGTGAACGGAAACAATTGGCGTCCTTCAGGAATTTTTTGTCCATTCCCGCTGTCTTGTGACGTTCAAGGGCAATATGACATTAAATGTCTCATAAAATTATTTCATCGCAATGATCGCATCTGTATCCGGTTCTCTGCTATTATGCCATTCCCCTGATTTCTTCCTCATTTTTTTTTTCGCTGCCATGGCATCTATTGTTACTCATACCACAAATCGATACGCATGCACTCGATTTTGCTTCGTAAAATTATGGCCACTAAAATTTTAAACTGAGGTTCACTCAGTGAACTGCATACGTAATAAGTGATTTTCCACTGTAAGGAGAACAATCTTTGTTTGCTCGAAGGAATGCAGCCATACCATAGTGGTGAGAGACTCTTCGGTAATCGTAGTTCAGCAGCTGTCGGTGCATCACCTTCGCCTTCGTCTCCAGCTGTCCCCTCTCCTGCCACAGTACTTCTATAATATTCCAATCAAATACGCGAGGTTTTTTGTATCTCTGAATTTGAAGCAATATAATGCTGCATTTGTCATCCCTATTCCCCGTCCTACAATGACAAAGCGGAATGAAAGTGTTGTTTTTCCTAAAGGAATGAGGCATTTTGTCTTTATTTACGATTTGAAATCTTCAAAAAGTTTCTCAGACATTCAGATTTTCGCATATAACAATATAAGAATTATTTTCACATTAACTTCCCAGAAAAATCTCTGAGAGCCGAAACTAGCAGCAAATGCACTAAAGAGTATTGTTGTATAGAGGGAACGAGATTGCTCAAGGTCAAAGTTAAACCTGTCGACGTGAAGAAAAATGAGATTGAATTGGAGTTGCAAAAATCAACAGCCGGATGATTCATGAATTGTCGAACGCAAATAACTTTTTTTTTCTTTCAACAATGCTTCTGCGCACAGCGAATATCACCGATGCTATTAAAAGAAATTCCGTTTCAAACAAACTGTGCGTACACCTAACAAACTGTTTACATTAACGAACACAAAGATCGGCGAAAAGAAAAGCTCTTCGATTAGGTCTGATGCAAAGAAGTTTGGCTTGAAAAGTATAGTTTTATTCCATGAAGAGGTCAACTGGGGACCTCAGAAGGATTCTGGTCGACCAATGCCTTCATTATTCTGTCTTCTGGCTCAATTATGCTAAGTTGTTCGATAATGAAGATAGTGGTTTAATAGGCGCAAAAAAGACAACAGACACAATCAACGCTTCTTTGAAAATGGCACTGAAAGTGGTCATAGACGTAATGAGCGGAGAAGTTAGAGAATGTTAGACAATTGGGGCAGACAGCGATGCAGTGATTAGTGAGTTTGAGAACGTGGGAATGCGATAAAATGCGCGCGATTGCGACTCTTGAGATGAAATGTGCGCTACCTGAGACGTTACCTTGTTGGATTCATTTGTAAATGTGCTTTTTTTAAAGGCGCATTATTAAGTGGCATTAGTTCAATGAATTTTCGCCGTTGCATTTGGGGGACCAGCGAATGATCTAATAAGCATGTCAATATCTTCTTTGCTTTTCAAGGTTGAAATCGTCTAACAGCAGCTTGCTTCCAAGATATTTTACAATAAACAAGTTGCCGAGCGATTTAAAGGATAAGAGGGGTTCATAATTGGTGCAGGCACGATGAAAAGAGACAGATATCAGCAAGCTTTGTCATGAACGGCAATGCTGTGATGCTTTTCACACCCTATTTTCCCACTTGCATCTATTGCGCATATTACATGTTGACAGTTATAAAATATTCCATGCTCGATTCGGTGTTATTCATTCTTCCTCTGCCGCATTGCGCACAAAAAATGCTTGATTCTGAACGAATTGGAGAAAGCATAAAACATACGACTCAAGAGCAGCCTCGTCGATAAGTGGCTTAATTTCCATCGAATGATCATAGATACCCTTTGTGATCCAAAAGGTGACAAAAGATGAAAGTATGACGCATGCAACAGCGATAAGGAAGAGTAACAGTGCCGTCGATTTTGAGCAAGTTATCTTCTCTTGCTTCTTCGGCGCTGGCTTATATTCGACTCTCTTTCCGCCACCATTCACCGGTGTTACTACATCCTAAAAGCCGATCTTTGTACATTGTTGATAGAGTTAAACGACTGATTTGAATAGGATAAATTTGCAAGTTTGCTTGATCTCAGCCCATATTCACTCGAAACTCAATATCATTCCAACAGGTCAAGAACGCCACTGATTATACCTCCTCAACTTCAACGTCACAACTCATTAGTAGTAATCAACGAGAGTTATGACCTCTGTATATTTAAAAAAGTGACCAATATGCTCTTCTAATCAATTAGCGAACTGTCCACTCCACTCGCTTCGATAATTTCTGGTATTTTGGAGATCCTAAAATATGGTACGAATCCTATGAAACGTTGTTTGCGATGTCGCTATTCACGAATTCCAGAAACACCTACACAACGATGCGAACTAACATGGTAGTATCCCTTATATTTTCCAGTATCAACACTCACTACTGATAAAAGTATGGTGTTATGTATAGGTTGTCTCGTTATGATACCATAAAATAGATAAAATCTTCGAAGGTGAGCACTTTGGTCTAGCTTCTATTAAATTTTCGATTGATATTATGTTCTTCAATATTTTCTTTCAGTAGGAATCCATAGAGAGTTAAGGTGGTGAACCCTTAAAACAGTTCAATGGCGTGAAGGAAGATCAAAGTCAAAAACGAGAAAACACGAATATAAGGATGCCTAACAAAGTGGCAAAAAGGCAAAACAAAGAGGAATTTATATCCAATTTGCTGGCTGTGTTTTTTCTTGACACCGATTCACTAGAAGGTGCTATTAGTACTTACTATTCTTCGACCCCTAAAATGTACTACGCTCTATTCATATAGGGTAATCTCTAATAACTGCTCCTAAGTTTCTTTGCCAATCATCGGGGGGTCATATATTGAATCATAACTTCTATAAGCAGGACTGAAATGATATCTTCCATTGCAACAAACACTTTTTTCGATAGGTACAACTTCGGACGCATTTGTCATTGAGCTAGTCGTCATACATTCTTCAAACAGTTTACGGTATATTTTTCGAGTTTCGTTCTGGGGGAAAGAAATCATACAGTAGCTTTAGCGGCCTTATCCGCCGATTCATTCATGGCGATTAGGCCGTGTTGGTCACTGAGATCCACGTCCTCCAGCTTGATGTTCTTTCCTTTGTTCGGCCCACTTCACGGCGGGTCGAACGTGATCAGTATCCTTGAAATAAATTCCACGATAAAACAGTCAAATGCAAGCATAAACATGGATAACTCCCGAAGAGATTGAATCATTCGTCATCAAATCCAACAAATCAGCGAATCACAGCAGCTAGATTATTTATTAGGTGAATTACTTGATACTGTAACGATAAAAGAAAAACGCAGCAGTGTTTTAGAATTATATCCATTACAGTTTAGTTTGAGTCAAATAGATCGTATTGCTGACTTCGCGTCGCCGTAATAGGGCTCCGATTAATTTCTTTCGTACCGAGCCACAACGACCAGCACACCCATCATGACACGATAAGAAAGGGGGCTCTTATCGAGTCGGGGCTCTTCTGTCTATCGAAACAACAGTGAAACGACTCGTCGGAGTCGAGTGGACAAGAAACAAGCCCGCCGAATTCTGACAAGGCAGGAAACTATGCTTTAACTTCCACGCGACCTTACAAATTCTTCTAAGCAGAACTGGAAACGATACAAAGGGACGTTCATTCATAATAAATGCGTTGTGGTTTAAAGTGAACTGAAAATAAAATGAATTGAATCATAAGAAACAACACTATCCTCGTGATTTTCCAACATAGCAGACAACTTTTTTTCATTCTAAGGGTGTATTGCTCTCACCAGATACCACAGCGAATTCTAGCTGTAAGCATCTACTAATCTATGAAATGAACTCAGTTTAGATTTTCTCATTGCTTTTTATATCTCATCAATGTCTTATAACTTTTCTATCACTAAGAATGGTTATAGCAAGGCATTCATAACAATTGCATCTAAGCGTTCATTGCAAAATTCCTTTAAAGTCCTTTGACTTAGATATTAACTGCGAACAAGCAAGAATACAGTTCTTCAGCAAAAGTCATGTAAAGCTTCGATAGTGTTTCTCTCACCTTCAGTACACCCTCATTTAGCAATCTCAACCGCTGGTACAGCTAATTTCTTTAGCAAGATCGCCCACTACTATGCATTTCAAAACATTAGTATGCCAGCTTATTTTTATGCACTTTATAGCACATATGCTATGGTATGTTTATCGGTCGCTAGGCATTCTATTTGCTAACATCAACATAAGCAAACAAGGCCTATCTAACAATCTCAACCAAAATAAAATTCCATCACTAAGCTTCTATATGTGTGTAAAATACTCCTAGCACGAAAAATAACCATAGAATATACAACGAGAAATAAGTGATAGTGCACATATGTTCATAAATTTCATGAAAGTAGGCGAGAGGTACGGTAGGCGGAGGATCTCGAAAGGCAAAGAAATTCGCCAATGATATGCGAATGCTTATGTTGTATTTAAATCGAATGGCTCATTGCCTCTAAATGCAGCAGATACCATATAACAGCATTCATAGATAGCGCACAAACACATATGGATAGAGATATGTCTCGTTATGCACAATAAATTCGCTGAATGAAATATTCAACGTTGAATGCAACTGCAAAATAAGGATACTTTGAACGATAGCGGAAAACATTTAAAAATGTCTCTATGTTCACGCATGAGGGAACATTTTTCCCGGAAGTTGCGTTAAAGGAGATAGGATTACTTCCGTTTTACGTATATCTTACTTGCCTAAGCAATTGATTGCTCAATGTACCGAAGAAAATGAATCCCACAGAATTCTTCCCTCATAGTTTGAGGTAACTATCCGATAGCTGAAAAGTTTATCTTCATGCGCTAAACTCCATAGCATTTTTTAAAAACAAATTTGATGTTCGGAATCATCAGAATATGGCTTATGATATGTCCAAAGAATTCCTGGTTTCAATAGTTCCCGAACAGGCACTACTCATCAGATAGGCGAACAAACGTACTTATATATGCACAGATATAACACCAGTCATAATACAACTCGGCAAATGAATTTTACAAGAGCATATAAAAAAAAGTGCTGACAGTTCATGAAGTACTCATCATGTATTCATCATAATCGAGCTTAGCGATGATTTCTGCTAGAAAACAATCTTGTCATCTCATATCAGAGTGTTAACATATCACAATCACTTATGGTAAACATCATAGAAAAAGATTTATATGAGAGACGCTAATGAAGTTGGACATTGAAATTTTTAGCTATTAAAAAAGATTTCAGTAATTTTGTTATTAATAACAGAATGGAGGCTTTAAGTGGTAATATTGCGATTGAAATATTCTCCGAGATGAAACTCTTTTTTTTTGTCTCAATTCATTTATTTTAACTTTATTCAGTGAGATTTTTTTTGTTTGAATTCTTCTGCAAAATGAATAATTATTCTTTTCTATATTTTTCAACTTTATTTTTTCTCTTACAGGCAAATTATTTGCAACTTTTTTCTCTCTTATTTGATATAACTACATTATAAATAATATTTTTATCTTATAAATCAAAGAGGGAAAAACCCTCTGAATTGTTGTTATATTTGGTAATCTGGAAATGAGGCCAAAAAAAAGATCACCGGCAGATTAGTGTGGCAAATATTCAGAGAATAAATTTGTGAATGAATCATAAAATGAGAATTCGATAATCCTATTATAAAATCGAATGAACTTTCTCATAGAGAGACTCAAAAAAAATTTACTCAATAATCTAATATTAAAAAGTTTTATAAAAGATCTTTAATATTTTATTCTCTGCTTTTCTACTCAGCACTAATTAGCATTGACATAATGAATTGCCGCTTCATATTTCATCTCTTTAATCATCAATGAAGAACTATAAGATAATAGAATTCAGAGTTTATAAGCTTGAACGATAGAACAACCTAGAAGCATGTAATAAATAGTATAGTGGAACTCTTTGTTAGCTGAAGCAAGCAGATTCAGCTTACCATCATCGGTGAAACTACTCAAGCATCCATCGAAGCAAATTACTGAGACACTAATAATAAATGATCTGCAAGTCAAATTCTGTAGTGAATGCATTGATATATTCGAACGTCCGCAAGAGGAAGTATGTTTACTTCGACTTCTTTGTAACCAGTCTCTGCCACTACGCCGAGGGACAATAATAACAGGTGAGAGATCGTTGATGCAGTAAGGTGCAAAGTGATATCAGCTTTCGAGGAAAAGCGGATTTCAGACAAAATCGGGCGAGACAACGCAGCGATTCTTTTTCGAAACTATGAGGGTGCTGGTCGGTATCTCTTCATGAGAAGGAATTTGCAATTGCGTTCGAAGAGGAACTGAGGAGGAATTTGCAGTTTCATTCGAAGAGGAACCGAACAGAGATTGGGGGTTGCCTTCGAGAAGGATCTGGGTAGGGAGTGGTAGATGCGTTCGGAAAGGATCGGTTCTTCTAATCCTGTCCTATTATTCTCCAAACAGTAAAACTAATTGTTAGGAGATGTTAAAATTATTTCGAAAACACCGCAAACATTTCTTATTTATTCAACTTCGAAAAGCTATTCAGATCTAACAAAAAGATCTATTCATGCATTGAATTTATATATGAGAAAAATATTTGAAGCCATTATTATATGCGCTCAATGAACGTTCTTCTTTTAGAAGTGAGACTGCGAACGGAGAAATATTACAGGAAGCACAAAGCATATCAATGGTTGATCGATTCATAAAATATTACCAAATTTTGGTAAATTATTTAAATAAATCCAACAAAAAAGATTTTTTCAACCTCGCAAAGCGATGGTTGACTTAGGTGCAAACATGGTATCCGCTTTCGAAAAAGAATATTAGGTGCTGCGCCTTCTGAAAAAAAAAACACTGACTCCGACGAGAAAACGCCCGTAACCAGTTCAAATGACAAAGATGACGGCACATCGATCAACTCAAGTAGTGATATGTTTATGTCCGGTCAAAGAAAGGGCAAAATAATAGGATTTGATATGCGATTGAAAGAAGCAGGATGTCATAGAGAAGTCGATGCACTAAGGTTCAGGAAAATGCGCATTTCCGAGGAAGCATCTCTATGCAAAGCCCGGTGTAAATTTAATAATTCCTGACAGTGCTCGCTGGAACTCTCTCGGCTGTGCCCGCGTGTTGGGTAAGAATTTGTTGAAAGTATTTCTTCTTAAAGGATCGGAACAAAAAGGAACATGGAGATCTCTCAGATTACTAAACTAATCTCTCTCATCTACTCCGTGCATATAAAAAAATCCGAAGGACAATAAGTGCAGCACAAGTGTTACAATATTAAGTAAAGTATTGTATCAATCCAGAACCACAAGTCGAGTATGACTACAGCACATTCGGTTCTTGAAAATGTGGCATAAGTGTAGCAGTATATCATTTTCTTGGAGGAAGGAAGGAGGGAAGAGGGAATAAGACCGTAAAAAAGTAGTCTTACATAAAAAGCTTTAATAGAATAGCATCATTGGCTGCTAGAATTCTAGCTATTAGATTTAGGCGTTGATAAGATGGTATCGCAAAGTGCGATTCAATAGGCTATTTGGATTTCTGTCGGGTTTTAGTTGGTCAGTTTAGCGCTGCTGCGTGTCCCATCCGCTAGCAACCGAAACGAGCAGCCTGAAGCTGCGATGACCACGATCATGTGCGGCTGTTGTTGTTGCTGTTAATAAATTGTGTCACATCACGACATACTCCTACGTAAATCAAGCGCACGACACTTCGTGACGTATAGCCAAAGTTGGAAGCTGTCAGAAACGGTGTCTACCATGTCTCAGTCTCTATCAAAGACTCCTTGTTACAAAATCCCTTTTCCTCACCCTATATGTATACCGTTGTGCTCGTGCATGAATGGCAATGTGATTTCTGAACCGACTGTTTTCAAGCGGCACATCCTCATTAAGCTTTTGCTAGCCATCGATACTAGTAGGCATCAAAAATTCATAGTAGGCGACTTACTTATGATTCGGTGCGGAAGTTTTCGTAATAAGACCCACCACTGCAGATTCGCAGGTGCCTTGAATTCTTTGGAGTCGCCTCGATTCAAGCAGTTCCGAAAATATGACGTAGGACGTTTCGAATAGACGTATCATTTAATTGGGGAACGTTTCGTGGGCGAATTGAAATCGTTTTCAAATAAAAATGTTTTTAATAGTTGCCTGTGTGGAATGCTCCATCGTCATTGTATGGCGAAAGGGAAAAATGCATCCTCGTCGAAAACTGGTTGTTTCCTCTTTCTTCCTCACTCCATTTTGACTGGTTCTTTCTTGTGATTTCTTTTGCTCTGTACTTCCTTTGCGAATGAAAATACTCTCACAGCTGGAACGAATAATCTCATGATAAACATTAGCGTGTTTGTCAAGAAATTCTTCGAGAATGCTCCAGTTTATGAATGATTTGAGAGATGTTCATGATATTCACGAAAGATAAACGAAGAGATACAGCAATAAGACTTTGCCGAATATAAAATTTTTTCGACTATTTCATTTTTTGCTGCGACGGTTGTTTGTTCGACTTACGTTCGATTTTCACAACATGAATTTCGCGCACTAAATAAAATGACCTCAATTTTCCATCAAACCTGATGGCCGACTTTTACAGGTGGACATTAGCGGAAGCGGAAGATTTATGCTATCCAGCTTCATGTTCATATGGACAGTTACAGAGGTGAAATCACTAAGTTTCATAAATTTGCTTCCATGCTGATTAGAGTCTCAAGCATATGTATGCGGACCACAGCAGTCAGGCAATTATAATTACATATGCGTTCTAGACCTGACTACTTCGAATCTGATGGGATAGCGAGGAACTCCGGGAAGTTTACGTGTTTAGTTCGAAGTTCAAGGTGACATAATACATTACCAGCGGAAACGGTTGAACTCAGATGTCGATAGTCGGCAATGACGCATGCAAAATTCGCGACTACAGTTTTCTTGAGGACGCCAGAGAAATTATCAAAGCAGAAGTCAGTTTGAGTTTCAATTTCAACTATGTTCTGTGGAGTTGTTCAATGGACCATCGGAAGATTTCCTCACGCACATAAATGACCTGCCTAACTTCCGTCCATTTAGCTGCAGCCTTTTATGCAGACTATCTCTCCTCCTTCACAACAGCTAACAAACGCAATTGAAAAATGGTCCATGTGGGAATTATCTATGGCTCAAAATAAAATCTCCAAATAAACTTGGACGAGAAGAATCGCAAAGAGGGTCACTCTCTTAGTGATGATGCAGTTGAATCTATTGGTAAAATTCGTGACCTTTAGATTTGACTTAGTGATGACAACAATATTAAAAATGATAAAAGAGTTGATAATACTCGCAGAGTTATTCATTAAAAAAAAGTGATCATCCCATATGGTCATCTCGAAGTATTTGCCCAACTTTCGGTTCAGTACAATTTCATCAGAGCCACTCTTACTATGAGATCAGGAAAACATATCGGCTTTGAAGATACACTACAGCTATTCGAAGTTGAGACGCTTGAGCTCAAAGACTCCTTTATTGATGTTCGAGGCCATTTATTTCTTTATCGATTTAAAAGTGGAAAGCTTTTTTGAAAGGTGGCCATTAGAAGGAGTAATTCGAAGCAAAAATGATATCAAATTCTATCTGTCATATAACACAAACAACTCTAGCAACATCGATGTCAAACATGGAAATCATTGACCAGTTTATCAGTCTGTTTACTTCAGTAGCAATTTTTTCCTGAAGTCCTTATGAAGGTGTAAGAATCGAACATGAATTCCTCTGAAGAATGAACCGCAGACGTTTCTAACTCAGACTTTTCACATCGCTTTATCATCACTGCCCGTTCAGAACGATTCCTGCTTCATTTTATCACTTCGCTCCACACACATTTCATTATATGTCTCGTTGATTTAGCCACATAGAACGTATGTTATCAAATGTTTCAAATGCAGCAATTCGCCATAATCATTCAATTTTCTTCAGGTTGAGACAACGATCTCTTTAGTGTATTTTTATGTTTAGCACTATCAAGTATTGCATAATAGTGCAACATAACACATTGCTGTAATCGACTGATGTTTTTATGTTTGGTGAGTTGCTCGAGGTGAACAGAGTAAGATATATTGGAGGACGGTAATAATATATCTTCAACTGCGGTACAAAAAATGCCGCTACTTTCAGATTAATGGGGAAGGGAGGGTGGAGAAAGATGGAACTGGCGGAAGAAGTCAGGGAAAATGGGAGGGGGGGAGGGAGGGGGAGGCTATATCGAATGTAAAGAAACCATTTGAACTGGACAGTGGTCAGTCTCATCAATCAAGGACGGCAGTTCTAGAAAAGGAGCTGCAATAAAAAAAAATCCTTCAACAGCTATTTCTTTCCTATGATTGTGTTCCTCTTTCTAAAATTAACTGTTGCAATTTTTCAACGTCATCGAAAAATAAATGATTCGACTTTTTCCCTTCGTTGTTTACCACTTAATCGAAGATGACGACGTAAACTCATATCAATGAGACACTCCGATATTCCTCAAGCCACACTTGTGATTGAGGAATTTCGATAATGTTTCATATCGATGATTTCCTTTTATATAGACAAGTGAAGTGTACGAAGGAATCTGCTCCGATATGTGCTGTTGCATTCATTGATGTGAGCAACCGGTTCTATAATTCACCAATAAAATATTTTTTAAAAATGCTCATACAGTTCATCATTCGACCTCTTGAAGAATTTCATTTTCTTGCGATCAACTCGTGTAAAATGAAAAGCCAACAATTTCAAAATAAATGCTCACAACCGATGGCGTACTAATGTTCTTTTGCAAATGAAACTTGTGAACGCGCAAGAAAACCGATGATTTTAGAGGAAACAAGTGCTAAGAAGAGGGACAAACTGGTACTTCTGAAAGATTGTGGACCTATGCTTAATGCATTTTAGAGGACAATGCTTGATGCTTGAAGACATGCATTCGCATTTGGAAATGCGATTTGATATTCAACATCCTCATTCATATGCGAAAGTTGTGAAAAACGCTTGCACTCGCACCGATCATTTAAGGAAGTTGGCAAGTATGAGACAACTTGCGAAAAAGGCGAACGTTGGAAGCGAACTTCGATAAGTAGCATGCGAAAGTCTTATCATGCTCTCCAATGGGCAGCTCCAATTTGCATACGATGATTCGCTCATGACCGGCAATCGTACAGTGGGGATTGAACTTTGTAGCAGTGAACTGCATGCGTAGACGAGTATATGCGAAAGATGCCTTCATATGTCACTTTCTAAAGTTGGCATGCGAACTCACATTGGCATACGAACTGGATTTATCGGGAGACGGTTGATGTATCACTGCGCCAGAATTGTTGCAAAAAAAAGAGGTTCGCAACGGCCATGGTAATTAAAGCTCGCTAAGCAACCTACGTTCGGATGTATTCACATAGATTGCAATAGAATCAATTCAGAAAAATAGCAAAAGATTATGTTGTCGCACTCAAGTGGTAAATTCTCACGCTGTTCTCTCTTTAGTGGAGAGTATGACACTTGAGGAGTAAACTTTTTAAGGAAATGGGGCTTTCTCATTGGAAATAAGAAGGGGTTATTCCAGCCAGATACTTATGAACTTTCAAAAGCTTCATTCACTACATTTTGAAATCGATGTTTGCTTTACGAGAGGACCCATTTACGATATATTTCAACATCGATCACCATCATACGACAACAGATTGCAATCAACATAAACTAGCCTATATATACATTTGCAGGATGCCAATCGAGAACATGAAATGTGGCCTCTTTGACGAAAAAACCACTTGAAATTCAAAAAAAAAATTGAGGGAGAATAAAAATGTGAGGAAGGTGCATTAATTGCATCAAAACAGAATTTCACGCCCTTTATGAAGCCTGCACAAATAGACAGTCACTCGACTAGGGAACAGAGTCAATGATACGAGGAAAGTCAGTCATCTGTGATACAACAAGTTGGAAAGTGCGATAGGATGGCTAGCATGATATGCGCTTTTGCCTTTCTACACACTAAGGTCACCAGCTGCTTAAATGTTTCATAAAACAGCGAGATGCTATTGATGCTCTTTCATGAGGAATCGATCCATTCACAAATCCATAGCCAAAAGACCCATTTTGAGGGGCAGCATTTGCGGAGCGAATTTGAATTGCCATTTCCGAACTGTTTTTGAATTCTATATGATATTTAAATTTGCGAAGGAATATTTGTAAAGGAGGCGAAACTTTGCAAAGAAACAGAACTTCCTACCGCTCCATAATATTAATTCATCGGTTACATTTTGCTGTAGTGCAGAAATTGAACTACCCATGTTCACATACGACAAGAAATTTAGTCACTGGATTCGAGAGGATTTAAAGCTAGCGACTAATCGCTTTCTAGATGAAGCTTTTTTTGCATTGAGGAAGAAAATTGAATTCCATATCACTTGCCTTTTCAAAGGTCATTTAACTCTCTCGAGGAGGCACCCAAAATCAAAGACTTATCGTCCATGTACAAGTATAAACAACAACTAAACAAAAAAGTGCATGAAAAAATAAATGGCAAACGATTGTGACAAAAGTGTTTACTAATAAAAAATATCAATGAACTGCGGTTTGATGTCAATAAACCCAAAAGTAGGAATGAAGGAAGGCAGCGACTATGGAAACGATGCGACACCATGAAAACAGTAACAAAGAAGGTCGCAATTCGAGAAGAGACGTTCATTTTCTCGCAAAGGACGTCATCGAACATAGGCGGTGTTCATGCATGATTCCGTATCTTTCTCGACGCCCGACCAGTTTTCTATGCACCATCACGCTTCACACTTCTCGTCATCACTACCTACGTTTGTTGCAGAGCATTCTTTTGCACTTCAAATATGACTAATTCTTAGGCAGCTGTAAATCATCGCTTGCAACATTCATCGATCGTCCAATTAGAAGGAATGTTCAAGGTTTGAAAGGATTAGCCAGCAGGAATTCTATCATTGTCACTTAAACAACTCAAATCCTATTGAAACACTGAAGTATTCCTTCAGTCTGTCACTAGCCATGAACGAATCGGAATTTCATCAATGTTTTATCATCACATCATAATTGGAGCATCAAAGTCGATAAAAGAGGTGATCTCTCTTAAAAATTTCAGATAATAATAATTACTAAAGACAGCTTCAAATAAAATAACCAGTAGCATGTGATTATTGAATCGATGATGATTCCCTTTTTTCGTTAAACAGGTTTCGTGATCGCAAAACAGTTTTCTCATGTTTATAGGAGAAAAGAGGACGAAGAGCGAAGCTTTTTCACAAAGCGATTTGACGTCACCTTAGGTGGAACGGAAATGGAAACACAAAAAACGAAAAAAAAGACATATTTAGATGAGTGTGTCTTGAAGAAGTTATCGATAGCATAACGTAGAAAGTATTTAATCCATTCTTTTGTAAATTGATGTATAAATATGTGAAATATTTTTTCGTGCGACAAGGATAAAGNTGTAAATTGATGTATAAATATGTGAAATATTTTTTCGTGCGACAAGGATAAAGATAAAAAAGGAGAAGTTGGATTGCGCCAGAGCTTAAGGAATCATTGTGGATGTCGCAGTGCTCATAAAGAGTTTTTTAAATCATGCTCTGCCTTGGCGTTACTCAGTGAGTTGTCTTGATTTGCTTATAGGATGTTCTTTTCTCATTTTCAACTCTCCGCGATCAAAATCCATCCAGTTTCTCTATTCGATCATCGATTTTAGGTTCTACAAACCACGTCTCAAATTGTCAGTTAAATTTACAGAGCAAGACTTCCAGAATGTGTCAAGATTTGCGATGTCTTTCTGCAGAACTAACGACGAGATATAACGTGGATGAGTTAGAGCGCTATCACAGGCTAGGTTATATAGCCAAAAACAAACATACAGATGAGTAGGTTTACGTCTCGGATGTGACTCATAGAATTCTAATACCGGTCGATATCTTGTCAAATCTTCACTAACGAAACGGGATTTCCGAGGGTGCCATATTTATCTTTGGAGATCGGAGGGGAAAGAGGCAAGGGAGGGGAAGGGAGAGGGAAAGGAAGAAGGACTTGAAAGTGCGGACTACGAAAGACACCCATTGACACAAATGAAAAAAGATTTGGAAAACCACATCTCGTCAATCACATTGATATCAGCGTAGTGATTAGTCAGTAACAACAAAAGAGGCCTGACTGCAATGGACTAACGCAACGGAGGCATCGAGAAAAGTACATGGCACGATGAGACAGAAAGTGCACCACATCAACGCTTCAAAACGCGAATTTGGATCTAGTTGCTTATAAGATGATAGCAGGAGCACTCTGAAACTTTTCCCATAAAATTCAAGAAGAGAACAAATGTATTTGATGTAAATGAGAACGCAAAAGCTCATAGCTTTTCATAGGGATTTTGTAAAATCAAAACGGGGACCCATTTCAAAATTGGATTGATGATAAAGACTCCATAACATTCGTATATTCTGTATTTTCTCGGAAGTCGAAATTTCTAAGAGTGCGATTTAGAATTAAAGTGATGCGACAATGTCCTCGCTCTTTGTGGTAAATCACT
>JAARMF010000838.1:32107-45017 GCA_022844705.1 Toxascaris leonina | reverse complement strand
ATTCCCCCCCCCCCCCCCCCCCTAGAAAGCAAATAATATCTTAAGTGGTTTTTAGTAGATGAGTATCCTTCAGCAATAGTGGGAAACAATCTGCTCGAAAATTGTGTGCGGCTAATATCGAGAATGAACAAAGGCAATCGGCTCCGAAAATCATCAGAAATTCCATGGAACGAGATAGATACGCACAAAATCATTTTCACGAAAACATTCCTTGAAATTAACAGAGACGTACAAAGCCGAATTTCAACAAGCACCAATTCTCAGCCGACGATTTACTCGTCAAGATATTTTTGGAGATTTTAGAACAGGTAGGCATACCATTCTTGTCCATGTTGCTATGAAATCACACTGAAAAACTATCTGTTCTAAGAACAGGCAGCTTTTTCAAGAGATGGAACCCAATTCTTGCAGGTATGACTAAGATTCGTTGCCGCCACAACAAAACCGCTATTAACAGATGCAGCAATATACAATAATACGCAAATGCTAGAAGGCATATGAAGAATAGCGCCGCAAACAGGTTAGCATTGCGTATAGCAGTGATTTGTTCGTTATGGTGTGCCAATTCGCATAATCTCGTTGATAATGTTCAACAACATCGATGAGTCGGTGGAAGTCACAATTAATGCCTTGGATAACAACCACGCAAAAGTTGCTCAGCCGGAAACATTCGTTTTTGATTCCGCACAAAGAAAACATCAGTGAGTGCTATGAGAACCAAATAATGTCCATAATAAAGAAACTGATCGCAAGCCGGAAGTACACTAAAAACTCATGCGAATAATGAGGGTTGCAAAATGATTGACTCATGTTTGAATAAAGAAGCTCGGGTTGCATTTGGTTTGTGCGACAGAGCATCGACATAATATGAAAACATTTCTGTGGCGTACGCGAGAGCTACAAATGCTAACGTAGTGGAGCACTAAGATACAAATTGAATAGAAATTATTATTACCAATTATACTGTTATAATTATTCTTATTATTTGCAGCAAACGAGGGAGGATTGAGTCATTGATTCGTGCTGAAAAAATCTTCGTAAAATCGCTTATCAGGCGATTTCGCTAGTATTGGCATGTCGCATTCACCATCATAAATAAGCGATCATCAAGGGGGCCGTAATTTGTGAACACATTCTACAGCTATGAACATCCTTTACCTGCTTGCAATTTGTCCCGTGCCTAACTGCAACTTTCATTCTATCACCAGGGTAATTCTCAGGAATCATTGTAAAATGTCTATTTATATGAATATAACCCGTCGCATGATAGAAATACCTATTTTTCGATTCACGTCGACAAATGCGCCATTTCGCTGTTTTTTTTTATATTCACGTCGACAAATGCGCCATTTCGCTGTTTTAATCTCAACGTTTTTATTCGGAGATATGGTTATCACAGAATTGAATTTGCCTTCTATTAAAAATTTTCCCATCTAAATGAATGGACTTGAATGAAACGAATGGCCTGGACTTTATGAAGATCCGTTATTCGCATCTTTCTCAGATGTGTACTATAAAGACTATATTCCTCGACCGGAAGAACTGTTCTCAGTGGCGAAATATTTCATTGCTAAAGGATTTATCAAAGCTTTCAGAGAAGCATTTCAACTTTTTCCGCGAGGAACAGCATATCATTCATGAGCTAATTGCATCCAGATGAGGTTAAAAATTTTTTCAGCGAATTATATGAACCCCCTCACACTCGAAACGAAGATCATAGTGCTTCACAAAATGAAAATATTACTTCAGTGCTGATATCTTCTCCAGAAATGCTAGATATCCGGAGTGACTTCATAATCAATTCCATTTCAAGCCACAATTCGGTATTGCGTTACCTCTGCGTTTGGGCACTTGCATTGTCAGCCTTGCCCGTTCCTCGTCTCACCTACTGTTCCCATTTCCTCTCCCCATCCCCACCCCCCATCTCTCTCCACAGTATCCCTCCCAATAATTTATGCTTCTGCAATGAAGGGGAATGTGACTTGTTTTTGTCGATTTTGAACAATAAGATATTTTAACCGATTTGGTTTTCCCAAACGTAAGAATGAGCTGTTATGAAGCGCACAACAAGTTAATAGAGAGGAAAACCAGCGACAAAAGTATCAAAGCGCCTCAACATTTGGACTTCATGCTTCAGAGGTTTGTTGTGAATGAGGCAAAAATTTCTTGGCGAATTATTGGTGCAGTTATATCACTACAACGATTAAGTACACCATACACCGTTCCTGAAATAAGCTAGCTATGAGCATAGAACTTCCTGAAAGAAGAGTCTTACTGTTGCACTGCTTGTTCTATAATTTTCACAGTAGACAGCACAACATCTGACAATTTCATATGAATTCCTATGTTTCATCGAAAGTTCTATTTAGATGTGTACACTAAAATCAACTCTTCTAGCCCGACAACCTTGTAGACTAGGCAAATAAATGAATAACTCATCTCGTTATTCGGCGATATTTTAGTAGTCGCAGATTTCCTTTTTTGTAAAACAATAAAATTTGAATATTTTTTTCAAAAAATCATCCGATTACAAATGACGTTCCCTTTTTAAAAATTCTCTAATTGTGACTATTCCAGTCATAGGCTATAGAAATCAATACTCAGCAATGATCTGTATATATATGAGCGATTTGCAATAAATTTTCAACACAGACTTAACTGACAATACGACATCACAAATGCAAGTAAACAACAGCGATTGTTGTGGTGCTTCAGTGGTTTGCGTCAAAATGATGATCCCCATTGCGGATGAATGATTGAGAGGGGCGTTTCGAGTTTTAGACGAATGAAACGCGATAGTTTTTTTGTGCATTCAACCGATTGACAACGATCAATAATACCGAACGACAAAAAAAAACCGAAATGTGACGTCCTTCTGTGTTGTATTGTGTTTGGTTGCAATGAGTGTAGAATCTCTCATAAATGGATCGATAGAAATCGGAAGTTGCATTCAGAAAGTGAGGATAAATGATGCAGCTGTATTGCTTTTAAGTAGGAAAATTATTCTGCTGAATGCAAATCCGAACAGTTGCATCGCGTTTAGATGATTCCACTATGTGAGATAATAATCATAGCCTGATCTGATCTATATTGGCCGAAACTTAGATGAAATTACCCAAATATTTTGGCCGAATTTTGAAATGTACTATATTATCTTATCTTATTTTATAGAACATTTCTAACTGAATTACTGTTGCAGATGAGTTTGGTTATTTCATTTTCTTCTCTCTTAACTGTTGTATAATTTTAACCATGACTGCCGACAATTGAGCCAATCACAACAGCAATACGCATACAGTCTAAACGACATCAGGACATGACCATAACAGCCTATATTGCCCCTATGCTAATGTCATCAAACTCTACGAACAACATATGAAAGTGGATATTGCCTTCTTCAGCCCATTAACTCAACCCATCAGCTACCAGCAAAATCGGAAATGAACAAATCGAAACACAGCAAGGTATAATTTACCGGTCGGTTGGTAAATCGCTTCAATGAGGCTCATATCACTTCCTATCATCTAGCAATCAACTTATGAAGTCACAAAGAACGCTCGAAGAATAATAACATTTTTGTAGTGACATTTTCTGAATAGCGATTCCGGCAATTCGCTCTTTTTGTACGAGATTTTCAGTTCAGAGCAAATTTTTTTGCAGATTCTTTCTTTAACATTTGGTGATACTTGCATCACTCTCACAGCTGGTTCAGGAACTTGTCTCATTTTCCGCCATGAAGTGATTAATGAATTCCAAATCATAAAAATGTGCAGTATGATCGTTTGAGTGGAGTTTACAGGACACATGTTGGAAGAATGATTCCAGGGTATTAAACCACAAGGCGTTTTTCGGTGTATTTTCATATCATATTCCAGCGGAACACAATAGGATAAAGAAACCAAAAAACGGACAGATTACATGTCGAGCCGAATCTTCCTTAATATATAAAGAGCATTCTTCCACATCAGCCAACATTGTGGCATCATTCATTGCTTTGAAATGGGAGAACGCTACCAAAAATTCTAGAACTCCTCAATCTTTCAAAAGCTCCGTCTTGTCTTCCCCACTCCCTCAATTCTTCCTACTTGCCTTCCTCTATAGTCCAGTTGTTTATTTTTGCCTTCAGGCGCTGGTTTTCAGCTCTACCAATCCCTCACTCGTTCGTTTTTATCTTCCTCAATCCACCAGCTTCCTGCCTCTCAGTCATCCTTCATCGTCGTTCTCTATTCTCCGCTTGTTACTTCCTGCCATTCCTACCCTCTCATTGATTCTTCTACCGGTTGTTCTGTAGCTTTAGCAATCTGCCAAATCTCTCTAACAGAAAAGTTTTGACCTTGGCAGTATGTAGGAGTGTCCACCAATCAGCTGTGCTCTTTGTCAACATATTTTGACTGGTTGAAGAGCTCAAGGTGAGTCGAACGATAATTGAGCATCTGGTGGAAAGTGTACAATGAACGATGAGCATGACACGGACTTTAGAATATCAGCGAGTTGATTGACATAGTTATTTTAAAAAAAGCAACGAGAATTCGAATAATCTTCTTGTCTATCCCACATGCATTCTTAATCAACCGATCATGGTAAATAACCACTTTACCAGTTTTATAACAACGATAACTCATAATCAATGATCCAATAAATCAAATTCCGATCGAACAAGAAACCATTCGAGCAAAAATTTCTCTTATTTCAATTATATTCATTAATTATGGATTCGATAAATCTAATTCACAATGATCTAAATAAGTGATGAATAATTTCCGTGATGTATTCGAGTGCCATAGTCGTATATATCACGAGAACAATAACGGATCAATATTTCATATTGGACAAAAAACGTTTCTAATTTCTTCAGCATTTTCACATTCAATTAGTACACTTAATATTGATGCCATTTTTATATTTATCACAGCGACCTTTACCTTTTTTTAAATCAGAAACACTCAATGTGTACTCCATTGGTCATCAAACATGAGTGTCGCCAATTTGAAATTGAATAGGCAAGAGACAATTGAATCAAAACCGGATATGAGCTCAAGAAATAAGTAAATATGAAGGTGAATATTTTAGAAAAAGCGTATGCAAGCAATATTTTCTTTTACACGCCAACTCGATTTCCCATATCTTCAGCAATAATGCCTATGCAAGGAGGAAAGGGTAGGGGCAAAAGAGATGGAGAATATCTGTGAAAAGTGTCTCAAATATCTTCTGAAGTCCTTGAAAACGTTTCTGCTTCAAACCAGAAATCTGCTTCAATTGAATTAATCCAGAAGATGCATTAAAGAGGGCGACGAAAGAATATTAGTGAAGCAACAAACGATTTCAGCATTATAGTCGAAATGTGAGAGAACATAAAAACAATATTAACAGAAGAATTGATGTTGTTGTGGTGATGGAATGTCCTCTAAGAGTCTTTTGTTCTGATCGCTATGAGTGCAACATTTCCGGTATTATTGCACTAAAGATATTCGACATTCCTCAGTGCATTAATGTTGTCTATTGCCTATTGCCTATTGCTTATCAGTTAATCAAAAAAAAAATGCCCCAAAGAAAGATTGATTCTATTTGCATCTTTTAAGAATAACGATTCTTAGCATTTCATGTGAGGTTAAGATGGAAATATGGTGCATCGAACTTCCAAATGGTCGGAAATCACAACGTTCTTTACTCGCCGTTCGCCGAAATTCATATTGCTTTCCAATTCCAATTCGCCGAAAACACAATGCTTACGATTTTTTTAGACAGTCATCCTACTTTCATGTTTTCGCATCGTTGAGGCAGGATCAGTCTTATGTGGAATCTACTTCACTAGAAATAAATTCCTCTTTCCACTATCTTGTTTTTTGTAGCTAGTGCTCCGCCTAAGTCGACGCTGTTAAGAACTTCGTTTTTGAAAATCTATCGATTTCAGGTTACTTAAACTATCATTGGGAGACAAGGAAGCGCTCATTTCACGCAAATTAAAAAAATTAGTCCGAAGCTCTTCGACGTCATATTTATATATTCTTTGAACATGGCTTGACCTCAGTTGGTATACAAAGTCAGCGTTTACCGAGCATACGGGTAATGGTGATCATTGTACGGGTATGGCTCTTTTTATGGTGAACGTTGGTCGCGAAACTCACATTACGCTGTCTCGACTAAAAACATACATCACCTCACATCAGCGGAAGCTGTTCGTCCAATCCACCGTAATTGGTAGTAGAAATGCCACAACCAAGGCCACGGTCTCTTGAAGTCGCTTTGCCTCTTTTTGACGTCAGTCCACGTGATGTCTTTCTCGCTACAGTGTTCTCCATACCAATAGAAAAACTGAATTAGATGCTAAACCTAAAGTATTATCGCCGTTCTCTATCAGTAGTGGCCTTACATGACTTCCCTCATTTAAGTGACAATTATTTCGTAGCGTGAAAAATCCCGAACGCAAAAATTCGAGAATGCAAAAAACTAGATGCGGCACTTTATGAATGTTTCGATGGTCTCAAAATTACCGCAATATTCAACCTGTCTGTATTACTATTAAAGGCGTCCTGCAGCAAATGAAGTCTTGAGCACCCCTACATAATGTGGTTCTTTGAGAACGATTAACATCATGAACACTATGAGATGTTCCATAAGCTATTTTTTATAACATAAGCCGAATGAGAACGAGGACAAATGCATACCAATTACCACCTTTCACATATTATGTGTCATTTTAATGGTTACTAAGATTTAGGATCTTCCGCTCTCACTGGTATAAGTATTCGAACGTACAGCAACAATGATAGTAACACTCTCATTCCTTTCTCCCAATCGTTGAACATCACAAGTCTATTGCATTTGCTCAGCAAAAATTGCGTTGCTCACTCTGATTTTTGATAGGGCGTTTCTGCTGCAATGTGCTCTTTGTGGTATGCTAGCCTCATTTATGCAATATCTTCCGCCTGCTCGAACAACGAGGAACGCGAACACTGCAGAAGAGTCAATGTTTCCGTTGTCCCAACAAAGCCACTTAAGTCCTGGATGTCGCAAATCCTAGATATAATGCTACTGTCACAAAGAGCACGCCTCAACGCTTCGTTATTTACATTCTTCGATTTCAAGGCTTACTTCAGCGTCTCAGAAATCGCGTTCTTATATTTCAAATACACCGTTGCCTAGCCCTACACTAGCAATTCCAAAAGCCATTTCTGTTTGAGCCAAGTCTTTTTTCATTTAAAAGAATCTCTTTTTAGCACTGAACTGTTACAATCATTTCAGACCGTCAGCACTTCGTAGTGATTATGATTATTTTTAGCATTCAGGCTTCGCAGTGATTATCCATCGGTTACATCATTCAGCTACTTCATGAGTTCTTTTCGACTCTCCTTTTGTCAGATGTCTGTCCTGCTAAAGAACAAGGCATTTCATCCGGCTATCGTGCTTATTATTGCCTTTCCTATTTCATTTCAGTATAGTAATAGCAATGGATACGACGAGGATTTTGTTTGCTTAGAGGACAGCATGCAAGCGCTCTCGATCACAAGCGGAATGCCGAAATATTGTGAAGAACTAAGGATTGTCATTTCTTGCTGAACAATGAAATTCTTCAATAAACAAGTTGCATGCACCAGTTTTGAGTTCCTTCTCGACAATATCCTTACTTTTAGCCTTTTGAAAAAATCGCCAACCGTGATGATCTCAACTGATTACAGCAGGTTTCCATCCGTACATTCCAAATATTATATGGAACAGATGACTGTAATATTACAAGTGGATACTGCGTCACACCGCATGAATTTGTCGACCGGAATAATCCAATTATTTTGCTATTATCAGTCTATTAATATATCTGGCGGTCATACTGCTGAGAAGGACCTAATCGTTTTATGGTTAAAGAGTGTGCTTAATCAAGACTTTGTCACTTCCATCAATTACTTCTCACAGCTTCATCACTATCAGCTGTGCGGGATAATCTTACCGGAGCACAACGGTGAATAATCTTACCGGAGCACAAAGGCAAATAAATTAAGGAATTCCTCCAACCGAGCTGTTCCATTAGTATGAAACATGGGTATGGCACATAAAAACCTACAGCCATTATGTGAAAATAATTGAAGAAGGCGAAAAATCAAGGCTTATAGAGGAGGTATATTGAAAAACAGAAATTCCATATTGGAGCTCATTCAATAGATTAAAACGAAAGTGATCCAAGCCACCTCGCGGACTTCTCACGTTGCATTGTCGAGAGGGCCAGGACCAAAAACTGGAGCATTTGTATCTTTCCATTACGTTATCACGGTGAAGATCGATAAGCACATTTCATTCATCAGCAAATATAGGTAGTGCAAATGATATTGCAGTGAGCCAGTAGCGGAGTTGTCAGAGCAAACCTTAAGGGAATCACAGTTCGAAACAAATCCGAAAAAAATGGGTAAGAGCGGATTTTGAGATTACCTGCAGTGAATAACACAACTAAAGTAGAAATAAATCGAAAGATCTCGTTCTTCATAGAAGCTTTGATGCTAAATCAAGCAATTACCTAAGTTACTATTGGCTTATGTGTCAGGTACTTGATATCGCTGATATATTAGTCACCTTCAACGCTACCAATCGATATCTTGCATCCTTGAAATAAACTCTTCCCTATTTCCTCTTGGATAACTAATCGGTTGCAACAAGGAGGCATAAAGCTGAACCAATATCAGAACGACGTCTACTTTGCCATTAAGGTCAGCATCGAAGCTCAACTGAGCGACCATAGAAGCATGTACATTGCAGCGACATCTTGAGCATGCTTCATAATAGAATTCCCTTGTGCAATTTTACAAATAAATTGTGCCGGAAATAGCGAGTGCCTTAATGCACTATCGAATAGCCCCTCGTAACACCTTTATCCTCTATTCATTAGAAGTTGGAGGCAAATGAATCATGCTCAAATTGTTAGCTGCTCAAGATTATGGAGCCGAAACAGCCGAATGCCCGGTAAGTGAATGGAAATGAATAAAACAGAAATACGGTTCAGCACAGACTGATGGACGGAATTCGCGATAGACTGACGAACGATTTCGATGAAAGTGGCGGATGAGCAATATAAATTAGTTAAAGAAGCATGATGAAAATCGAATCGACAGCCCTGACGTTTTTCTCGCTTTCGTCCTTGTTGAACGAATTAACTTTTCCATAGTATTCTGCCAACTCAATTCATGACTATGACCCACAAATATGTGTTGATTGTTACGTTCGTTATTCTAATTTGCTCTGCAACGAAACTTATTGCCGCATATTGTAAGGATTCATTCGTGATCTTTCAATCCTGCGAGCCTCAAAATCTACTTCATTCCAGTAATACCTAGTGGAAGAGTGCCACGAATGTTGGATAGCGAGCATAGAGTGCAGAGAACTACCCTATCAATCTCTGAAGTGAACGAAGATATCATGCTTCTATAAGATGTGACCTCCTCCATCAAACCAACAGTCTTGAACAGTACTACATTACAAGAAATCTATTCATGTTCATTGATTGCATCAATCGTGCAATTTTCAATTAAGCCATCATATGAGAGTTGAACTTCAAAAAATTTGTTTACGCAATATGACAATGCAAAACACAACAGAAAGTATTCAAATGTGATGGCATTTCCAGTTATTATTTACTGATTTTGTCTCGAGTTCGAGCTTTTCCTTATAAAATCTAAAGCTGACGTTAAAGCCGTAAAATCAGATTAAAAGCTTCTTCTGAATTTTCGTCATTTTTTGTCTTCTCTATCGCAATAGAAGAATAGAGCTGAATATGATGCCGAATACTGGTTGCGCAATCATTTATTGACAATTTACTTTTCGTCGCTATCTGAGCTTTTTCTATGTCACGAAGGACATTGAATGTCATAAGAACTTGAACTATATGAATCGTTGACGAATTGGATGGCGAAGAGATAATTAAATTTAAATTGGCATCTAAATTATATCTCATTGATGGTAATGAAATTCGCATATTTCAAAGTGATGCATCAATTACAGTTTTTCCACATCGATGATTATTATTCTTAGCGCTATTTAATTCAGTTATAAAGGAGATAGTAAATTATATCAAAGTTTGAGCAATTTTGATTGCCAATAAATAAGGTGGATTTTGAGGAGAATATTTTTTTTAAAAATAGAAATGGGATAGAAAATTAGGACAATAAAAAAGGTAAACGGGCGCTCATCTCTCTTCCATTGCACAATCAATGAAACACCGTAAGGTTGATTAAATGGTCGACTTTAAATTCACAATACGACATTCCGATAGGGACAACACCCGATAGGGATTTACGATGCTGAAGAGTTTAAAGAGGTGCCCTCATATAAGAATGACATCTTTTATGGACACCACTGGAGTGACCAAATTTATTCTCCTTCAGCATCTCGTGTATTTTTGAGAGAGGAGGAAAATATTACCTCAAATTTTTTCCTCTCAAAGATTCAGTCCGACTGATTCGTATATCAGCTAAAGAAATCAGAGAAATAGTTCCCTTCTATTTGAAGAAATTTCCTTATTCTCTAAAGCTGTCCTAGAAGTCGGAAGTTCTCCCAAAAAAAAAAAAAAATCATGCAAAAGTGGGTCATTAAATAAAACAAAAGGATTATTCATACTTATTGAGAGAATACGAAAGAATTTCTGCAGTATTTGCCGAATATAAACTCAATCAGAAAGTCTCAAAAGAGAAGGCGAAGAAGGCAGCTGACAGATTGACGAAAAGAAAGGTGGTTTCGTTATGTTCGAAACGACACTTGAAACGAGACACATAACGACGAACGAGGAGATAAACAAGGATTTTTTTAGTGAAACGGTGACCGGCTGCCTATTGCCATTTGCCCAATTGACGTCTTGCAACAACTCTTTGTTAGTAATTTTTGATAGCATTCGATAACGACTTCAAATAGGCCGAACGAATGTGCTCGATGACCCGTTTATATTGAGTCCAAACCTAGAGTATGTGTATCCTTAAGTGCACTCAACTTCTGCGATTATAAACAACGATGTTTTCAAAGCAATTTTCCCTTACAAAGTAAGTGCTGAGCGATGATCAACGATTCGTTATGAAGTGGATGTTTTAATTTCAAGTGCTACAAGACAGTCGAATAAGCCATTGATAAAGTGGCATTCAATGCAGAGAGGTGACTTGATAAAGAACGGAAGTCATCAGCCGGAAATTACAAAAAGGAATGATGCATAAGGCAGTCGTTGAGCTTGTTTAAATTGGCGTTCACTCGTTCACTTTCCATCAATCGTTTGGTCAGCCAAAAAAAAAAGTTTTTTTAGCAGAGGAAATCGCACATTTGTAAAGTGTGCCAGACGGTTGATACGACGACATGCACTCTTGAAGTCTGCTCGTCGGAACCAACCAATCCCGTATGCAGCAAAGAGATAATAATATATGCCCATTTATACTTCAATTGATCTAGTCTCTAACGCAAATTGTCCACAAAAGATTCCATCCTTTCTCGAAGCAAATCGGCAATGAAATCAGGTCAGCCGGCTATCCAGCACTTCAAGGATTTTACCCCAGTGCTTTTTCCGAAGCTGACAGATCAACCTCGAACATTAGCCCAAATCTGATGCCTTCAACTTCGCATCTGATGGAACAAGCGCAGGAGGCGCACACTTACGTATGTATGCATGCACGGGAATCAGCGCAATATGACAGCTAAAATTCTCGTGGAAGCGCAAATTTGTGAAAACACCAATGCGAATCTAGGCCATCCGATCATAGGCTCAAACTCCGAATTTCACTATGAGCTACAAAATGTACGACGCAAAAGTAAATTGGAAAGCTGCATCGCATTTCATGGCATTGATGAGGAGTCGAAGCTGTGATTAGCGTATAGAAGTTGAGTAAATTCGAATTCTTTCATTGAGGTTTAGGAACTCTACTTATTTCAACGTTCTATAAAACATCATCTACGCAAATCGTCAATCGAATGGTCGATTAAAAAATTGCAGTTGAACGACATATCAGTTTTGGGAAATGCAAAAACCGCATCGACAAGCTAAAAAACTTCAATGGACAAGCGAGGCTATTTCAAGATGTCGCTATAAGCGTGCGACGAAATAGCAAAATACGATTGACCATAAAGAAGCCGTTTTGAGATTCTTTTCTCGGAAAGCATTCTCCAAAGAATATTCCAAATAAGGAAGATACAACTCACAAGCATTTCAGGAGTATATGTGCAACCCCCTAGTGTTAAACGAATATTTTACTGACTATAATAAAAAGACGAATCAAAAAGGAAGGTAGATTTTATCAGGTGAAGAGCTGAATTTATATTTCTGAAGTGATTCAAACACCGAATTGATTTGCGTACTTCCGCAAACAGATGGTTGTGCGATTTCATGATATGAGTAAGTAGAAGAGAATTTTGCATGAAGTGGCCAGTTCATAGCTGATGCAAATTTTGAATGGATGCATGGAATGAGCTGTTATTATTAACATAGGTAGGCATGCAGTTTGATTAATTCGATGCTTCCTAAAGCTTTGCATGGATTTTGATTAAATGAATATCAATGAACATCACGGTACGCTATCAGCTTCAACGTTGTACAAATGTGTGCAGTCTTCTGCGCATGTGTTTTTTTTTTTTTTTGATATCAAGAACATCACATAAGTATCTATCTCATAGATTAAGAGAAGTGCCTCATGCACAGGTTAGAAACCTGCTGCAAGCTTGCGCACATCAATTTTTTTTGGAAAGATTCGAACGCGAAATTAGGAGGTAAGTTTCTCTGAAGAGTGAGGGAAATAGACGTGACACCTTCCAGGATGATTTTGCTGGAGGTGCTGATCAACCACTCAAAGGAACCACGCAATACAGGCATTTCGAAAGCTTTGCATGGGTTTGGCTTAAAAGGAAAACCACTCAAGCACAGGCATTTCAAAAAACATAGTAGCGGTAGGAATGGGATGCC
>JAARMF010000838.1:11725-31829 GCA_022844705.1 Toxascaris leonina | reverse complement strand
CAAATTTTGTTCCTTCATCGACATTCCCAGAACGAGGCATGATGCAGTTGGTGAAACTGCCATCAGAATTACATTTATGAAATGAAGCGAAATAAGCGATCGTTTATGGAAATTTTTTATATGCACTTACCTTGTAGGGTCGATGACCACTCCGACAAACGGATGAAAGCAGACGCCTCATAAAAATGTTGTTATAGTTTGTGATGGGTGACATTTGAGATAGACTTCCTCAAAGTTCATTTGCACAGTCAATCCGAATGCACCCGGTCGGTATTGCCGTCGTCATCCGACATAGAAATATAGTGTCTTCGGCTAACTGACAATCAAGTTTGCTGCTGAAATGTTTTGTATGATAACATTCAACTATCGGCTATCATCAAGATAGAACTATTTCACTTGCTTATAAAAGTAACGATTGTTTTCCGAACATATTTCTTCCCGGAACAGTTTCCAACTGATGCAATATTTCGCTATCTATATGCGTCTATGGTTGTCGGTGTCGTTGGGCGGCTGCTGAGCGGTCGGTTTCATACCGCTCAGCTCGATGCGGTGGAAGGGTCGCGAAGGACCGTCAGATATGACGGTCGCCTGCGAATATGCAGAATAAGCAGGCGTGAACCAACCGACGGCGAAATTCATCAGGGTGTGACTGGTGTTGGCGGTGGCGCGCCAACGCTAAAAAAATGGTCACATTACCCAATGACGGTTTCGCATCACGGCGAGTACGATCCGCCGAAAAAGATCGCAGCCCCTGCTGCCTTGCAGGTACTTCGTGGAAGAAGAAAGGCTAGGAGAAGGAAACTCCGAATAACCGAAACTCCGAACTGAATATATATGTATATATATATATATATATATATATATATATATATACATATATATAAGTGGCCTGCTCGCCTGGCCAGCGGGGTGGCGTCACTTTTTGGCTACAACAATGCAAAACCACGGGCCTCAGTACCCTAATGGAAGCGCATTGTGACCGGCAGCGTCATCGACGTTCGACAGTCCGGTCAATCAAGTGATCAAGTGACATGCGTCTATAGAATTCGACCGAAAGGGCAGCCTTATTCGCCTTCGCACCAATTTGTAAGACAACTCGATTATTTACTTCCTAAGGAAGAATCAGAGCTATCGAAAATAAATTATTAACAATAAAAAAATGTCGGTGGCACCGAAACCAAGCTCAACCACGCGGCGCGCAAGTACTCTACCAATGAACCATTGATTGTTTTTTATGACTTCCATCTGAAAAGATTATTGGTATTTAAAAGGGTAGTTAAAGAATCCTATGATTGTAAATGTTGTTCATCATGCGTATTCGAAATCAGACCTTTTCCGGTGCTGCCAAAGAGACAGTTGCGAAAGAGTTCATCGTTTCAATACATGGGACTAAATTTCGTTGGATCCATGCACATCAACAGCGGCACTGAGATAGAGGACCGCTGGAAGGCACTTTTCATTTGTCTAGTTAAGAGCGCCAATCATTAGAAGGTGACTAGAGATTTATCGATTCACGGCTTTTCGCTCGATTTACCAACGTTGCATATTCCTGAATGGAATTTCGAGAAACATATGTGACAAGGCCACGAATTTCAGCAAGAAAATCGCACTTCATCATGCAAATAGCACATTGAAAAGATGCTATTTGCAAAAAATGACTGGAATCTTACCCTCTTAAGATAAAAGATCTCCTTCTATGTCATCATTTTTAATTGTTTCCCCTTATAGCTATTATTTCATTCGAGACCATAGTTCTTTAATTTCTCATTCATAATTGTCCATATTTTATTGACCTCTGACGATAATGAAGAAACTTCTCATATTCGCTTTCTTTACAACGTTTCTAAAATCTTCAGAAGGAAGCTGCCCTACTTCCTCTTATTGAGCTTGGTGTTGAATTTCACCAAAGTGTGCTTCGTTCAACTCCCCATGAATGGAATAGATATGATATGATTGCTTATTTGTTTCAACTCCGTACAACTTGGAATTCAGCATTGCTCCAAGATTGTTGTACAAGCAGAACTTTCAGATGCCGCTATCCAACACGTTATATTGAAACTCCTCCGAATGAAAGATGCGAATGCATTAGTGCTGCGGTAATAGCTTTGTTGGCTCATCCTTTGGCGACAACAACACACGCCAAGAATGCCTGCAGTTCAAAATTGCAATGCAATCAAGTCTCTTGCACAATGGAGGTGAGCCAAAATGTTTGAAAGATTGCTGACAAAAGTTATAACTCATAGAGAGATTAGCTTAAGACATGGCTAGATTCCTCTCGACTAATGCTGCATGGACGAAAAATGACCTGCTGATGTGCAGCTCTCGAATTTGCTATTCGCTATGGCGAGCAGCTTCATGGCGAGTAGCTCCTTCGCTTCATGCAGCCAATTCACATAAAAAACAGCAACAAATAAAAATGCTGAGCTTCCTTTTTCGGCACGAGGAATTCAGACAACTTACCAAGTGAGTCGCAGTCTATGACATGACCAAGACATTCGCGAATCCTCCATTACTCCGCCTGTCCTAAGATGTTGTGCACGTCATCCGCAAGGACCTGTTCCGTTGCGTCATCAAGACTAACTATAAGAATGGCGACCAGGCCAAACTCTGGATGGGAGTGAATTAATGAGCATGACGATAACCACCCAAAATTGTCGGGTTATCTTTCGCTCTTCGGTAGCTGCGGCCACAGGTCATAGAGACAGTCGGGCGAATAAATACATGCATGTGAGCAGATACCACATCAGTGTGCCATATTTTCTCAATTTCTCTTTAGCCAATCAATAGGTATCGCAGTATACTTTAGACAAATTGAGGAAATACATTGAAATATACATTGAAACAAAAGCAGTAATATACTATGGAATATAAATGTACGTTTTTATTTGCAATCAAAGGAACGATGCGAGAGTCTCTCACTCATAGATGACACAAAAGAAATTCGTATATGCATATTTCTTTGAAGAAAGGACCACCTTGAATATAAGATCCCGCTAAAAGATTGCCATCTTATTTGAGAATACAACTCTTCATGAGCGAGAAAGTAGAGTTCGAAAAAGAAAACCATTTCTTAAAACATTTGAAAATGCAAAACCTGGGCCTTTATTCGAAGAAATACGGTAAAACATTCGCAACATCAAACACGAGGAAAACAAATATACCCAAATCACTTCAACAGTAACAACAATATCCAACAAAATTAACCGACTAGAAATATAGCACATTGCAATAGATAAATAAAGTGAAATCGTTGAATGTTCATTTGCTCATAACAAGAGATGTTCGGTATCCCCTCTAATCGCCATCAGACAGGACATTCCTGATTCTCGATGATATGCGATCCCAAAAGAACATTCGAAGATGTCTGATCGTCGATGCTTCGTGGTTTGCGATAATAATGCAAACAAAGACGGTCACTCATCTCAAGTAACGAATCAGCACTTTTTATACCGAACGCATCGAACACCGAATCGAACCAACGATCTTTTGCATACGGATAATCCCTCGAGAATAGTCCACTGCCCACCTGAAAAAAGAGTACTGCGAACACTTTCGGAGCTGATATTACACCTGTGGAATATTATTTATTGATTAGTCGATTTATTTATTTATTTATTTACTCATTTATTTATTAATAAATCCCCACATAGTCTTTCGAGAATATTTGTTATGCCTCAAAAATCAATACTCAAAATTAGTGCTGATGTTACGATTCAAACATTTTACGTATTACTCGTTTTGAGAAAGCAATCTTCCGTTCCATTTGGTTCTCTTGCCTTATTTATTCGCATTTTTCGCTCATTCAGCGACCCACTCCCGGATAATCGCTTTGTGGAGCACTGACGAAACATATATACAAAATTTGCCCTTCCTTACTAAGAATTTCTCTTCACGTAGGAAAGCGAATGGAAAAACGTGACCAACCGATTTGTCTACGTACAATAATCTACGTACGATTTTGCATATGTGACCAACCGGTTTCACATGTTACCAACGAAAATAAAGTATGTCGAACTGTGCATTCACATTTAGAATGATCTGACTATCCATACAAATCACAAAAAAATGCTTCCCTATGTCCTAAACGACACTCAGTAGAAGTAAACCTCAAACGTCTCTAAGCTCCTTTTGGGATTGGTAGATAAAGTTGAAGAATGGTATAGGAGGACTCCTATAGTTCACATGACACCCACGGAATATCGAAATCAGGTGTACTCGTTCTCATATTGCAACGTGCTAACAGGGAGGCAGACGGATATACACATAAAATAGCGCAACACTCTGAAAGCATTTGAATCAAACTTCTGGAGGCACATAAGAAAATAATTCTTATATAGCAAAGGTGAGAAGAAACGTAATCATGCCGAAAGGGGACAACAACAATCACGGAAAAGGAATTCAGTCATCTATTGTTGATCATGTAGCAATGCTATCGATGGGCGCAGGAAATTTGTTGGGATCGGTAAATCGTTGACAAAAAATTAGGAAAAGGAGTTCATATCAATGAACGCTTAAACGAGTTTATTATTTGCTAAAGCATTCGAGAGTATTTCCAAAATCAAACCGTATAGCAATCATCATATTCTTGTGATGCTCCATAATTGAGGAATGCTGACGTAGCAATTACTTTTGCCAGAATACCACTGTAAGATTATCAATGATGAAATTGACAGCTGATAGATTTGATATAAATATATAGAGAAGAAAAAAATTGAATTTTCTCAAAGGCATTACATGAGTATCTCAGACTCTTTACAGACTCATAGTATGCTTGCTACTCATGTAATGAAAGAGGAAATACCAGGTGGACCAAACGATCACGAATTCGACTCATGACTCTTTATGACTGATGAAGCTTGAGAACGATGCAGCTATAAGCAACGAAACTGTTTTAGGTTAAAGCTGATAGAAGACAGTGAAAAATCTGCTCATTACTGCTTATCGCATATGCTTGAAGCATCTACTATAGTCACCAATGAGCCCAAATTACAATACCCTTCAATGAGATTCCACAAATTGGGGTATGGACAGGGGGGAAGGGGGGGGGGGGGTTGTGAGAAAAAGGACATGGAAAAATTTTGTGCACCGAGCGCGCACAGCTTCTAAAGCGGAATAAACAGCGCAAATGTCTGCTTCATAAGAAAACTATTTATCAGATAGGATCAATTCCAGATTCATCTATGACATTCTGGAAGAACTGAGGCTGAATTCAATTTGAAGACCCTAAAGCATTGAATTTTCGCCATTTTTGCCATTTGCCGTTTTGCCAATTCCTATGACGTGATATTACGCCATTATAAACTTTCAGAAGAGTTTTCACTATCTGGCATGTGATCAACGAATTTAAGAAAACGTTAGAAAGAATGTGATGAGAGAAATATTAATGTGGATATTCAAATGTTGAAGTGAATAGCAAACAGTGGATACACCTGTACAGACGAATACCAATTCGAGCAAATTCATCAACCGCATTGAGGCGATTTTTTAAGTGGTTTGCCCATTCGAATAGATCGTGCTTCTCGAAAGCTTTATCCGAAAGTTGTTCCGTGTCTCTCTTTGGGTCGATTTTTCTCAGATAGCAATGGCCTGAAACATAGTAGCAAGTCTTAGAGACCGTGTCTATCTTTGGAGCCTCAAAAATCGGTCATCAATGTAGCCAATTGCCACTTGGTGTGGGCAACACTGACTGTCGGTTCTGTCGGGTCCAGTGCTGCGAAAGTCATTGGTCACTAATACAGTTGAAGCCCACATAAAATTCCGGGGTCCGCAATGTCAGGACGAGCTCACAGATGTCGGCTCGAGTTTCCGCGAGCACAAGCTGCAACAACCGAGAGGAATATACATAAACTTCTAAGATGCTTATTTATTATAAAGGAATACTTGGAGAAGTGCTTTCAGTTTCAGTATGAATCGAATACCGTCTGCGTAGCATCAATAGAAACCACACTGTGGTTGAGCGGTTCGAAAATCACCGTATTATTATCGCACCTTCTCTTGTTCGAACAGTTCTTCCATTTCCGCACGCAGTCCATCTACTCCATTCGAAGTGAATTTTTAAGTTCACGAACTCTGCTGCCAATTGTGCATCTTGCGGTGAGCGATTATGTAGATTCCATGACTTGCTTTCATTCATATATTTATCGCTTAAGATCTAAAGCATTGCTCACATTAGACGATTAGTGATCGAAAGACGCTTTAAGGATGCGAGCTAGTGCATTTCATGGCTTACTCTATAGGACATTGCTAAAGAGATTCGAGAAGCTTCGAAGGCTGTATGAGGAGCACTATGCAATCTTCTGTATATTGGTACGATGACAAACGATAGTGCTGAAGTGTAAGCGTCATGGATCAATGCTGACGCAGATGTAGACATGTGACGATGACGTAAGATACATTATCACGAGAAAGGAAATCAGGAAGGGGGAGGGGACACATAATCGCAGAGTACGTGCACGCCACGCTTCACTGTCACATGTCACGCGAGTGGCGTGAACTTGATTACATCAAGTAGCAATCGCAGTACAGGATAGATAGAGGAGTTTCAGCAAGCCATAGAGAGTAATGAGAAAGCGAGAGAGGTGGAGAAGAAAGAGGAGGGGAGGAGGGGGGTGGGGGGGGGGGGGATTCTTGCGGCTCAAGTGAAGAAAACAGCCCTTCCCGGCCATTTCGCTCACTGCGCTAATTCAAATGTATGGATCGAAAAGGTCGATAAATGCAATTGTCTGCTGTTGTGAAAGTGGCCCTGAGTTTTTATGCGCTCCTGAAAAAATTGCGATTGCGAAAATGCGCTACAGCCGGTCTATGCGTTTGGTACCCGCGTATTTCAAGACAAGAAGCCGCTAAGGTCATAGATCTGAACCTCAAGGAACATATTTTGAGCCGACCGTCCAAGTCAAAGGAATTAAACAACTAGGTCCATAAGCCGCAAGCAAATAATAATTATGCGAAATAGCCATCCCGACCTCCATAATGCCAAAGATTGACTTCTCTAAAATACTGCTTCCATATCGAGATCTCAACAAATTTTCCTGGAATTGGTGGATCGGTATACTGAATTTCAATGGGAATCATCGCACGATCTACAATATACCTGTGAAACTTTGTAGCATCACCTTCAGCCGTCTTCAGTTGAAACTTACCCATACACGAACACAGACATATACCAGGCATATTCGCACAGCTGAACACATACACACGCAGACACACAGACAGCTGCGGACGCGTACGTACGTGCAGATGCCGGACCCCATGATGTGCTTTTACGAAAGAAGTTGACAAATGCTTATGAAAAGAAACTCGTGCAGATTTGTGTGAGCAGGGGGAGGGGGGGGGGGGGGGGGGGGTCATTCAAAACATGAATTCACTGCTGTGAATGTCGCATTATTTGTTGGGAATTCACGAAACCGGTCGGTCTGATGAAGAAATTGCAAATGCACATAACAGGTGCTGTGATATGTTTATCCACATCTATTGAGAATATAAAATTTAGGTTGTCTGGAAAAGTTCCATATAGTCACATGTGTTAAGCGTAAAAATAACGAGAAATTTTTGAGCTCTTCTCCCCAGTATTGCACTAAAGAAGTATCAAGAATATAGCTAACCCAATCAATGCAATAGGTCCAATTTTGTCCGCACATTCCAAGTGCATCTCGAATGAATGTTGGTGGAACATGACGAAATTTCCAATTCATATCCGGAAATCCATCTGTTGATGGGCACTCACCGGCTGCAACTCCATCATTTCTGTCATTTGTGCCATTTATAGCCTTTTTTCTCAGAAAAGTTATAAATCTAATTATGGTAGATGTTTTATCCAAAAAAAAACATTTTTCAGGTGCAAAACTACGAGGGATTTCCATAATTTTGTCAGAGAAATCACTCTAGCACATTCTATTTTTACGAATAACAACTCAACGCTTTCCTCTCGTAAATTCGTTTTTGAAGCTCTCGTTTCCTTTTTACAGCTCATTCAGAAAGAGGAAACTCTAGCCCATCAAAAGCTTCGTTTTACTTGCGGCCTTCATATGATGATAGTCATGAAAGGAAACCAACCAATTTGGTCATTTGTTGTAATCGAATTTGGCCTGTAAAAAAACGATTACAGCCCATACAAAAACAGAGACCACGAGGATGCTGTGCCCCAATATTTATTGCGGCAGGAAAATGAAACGTTCAAGTAGTCAGTCCGTGAGAGGCCAAAGAGAGAGTGCTAAGGAGAAATTGGCCAAGAATTCATTGAATTCATTGGCCAAGAAAAAAGTGATGAAACTTTGCTAGACCATAAAACCGCACCAAAAAATTCCGATATAATATGGCAGTTTGCAAATTTATAGCTCAAGACTCGAATAATGAATAATGTATAGATGGAAATTTAGTGGAAAAGAATTGTTGAGAAGGATCCACTCTGATTTCTTTCTTATGTGCATTATGGATAATCCTCGTTGCTAGAAATTTAGTGAATTCGATTTTGATATCATCGATTTCAGATAAGGCTTTTCAATGAATAATAATTTAAGCAATTTGGGGTGTGATGAGCAAATTTCGAGGTATGTTATCTTATCAGAACTTACTTGAGATAAATAAACATTGGTTGCATAGCGATAAGGTAATAAACAAAATTCAATGCGTTCTTTGATGCACGATCCAAACAACGATAGAGTCCTTCGTTTTCAGAGGTTGGCTGTAGAATATAATTCTGAGCGCTTCGAATAAGAATTCAGTGCAAAGAAATTGCTAATTAAACTTGTATGTAAAGTTTTTCGGATGCTTCAATGAATTTGCGGAATGATTTCGTTTATGTCACAAACAAAATTGGTTCCTTTTCATTCAATAAAGCTTCTGTTGGCTCATTCACCTTTTTTATTCTACTCAAGATTCCAACTTTTTTAGTTGCATACTCTACATCAGCACCACTTCAATATGAAAAGACTGGAGGGGAAGGGGAGGGTGGGAAAGGGGTTTCACGTTCGAACGTTTCCTCACAACTTTCGTAATAGCAATTCTAGTGTGGTCCTTTGACGCTACATACGGCGATTCGGCCAAAATACTGACCACTTGTTCACTGGAAACAATTGAAATAACGATCGTCGGATTCATTTCAGGCTGAAGCGGATCGCATTTCTTGCATATACTTGAAACAGGAATTACGATCGTGAAGTAGGTCACCTGAAGGATCATGAGGAGACCGTTGCGTTGAATGAACACCGTTGACGGACGTTCAAAGAATGTACCCCTTTCGTCGGAGGGCAATGCACCGGACACTCGAGAATTGTCTTGCGTACTTTTGTTGGCTATCAGAGACATATCTGTCCATCTTTTTGAGGATTTAAGTTTCTGGAAATAATCGCAAATACAGTCATCAATAAATTCTTTGTCAAATTGCAGACTGAAGTTAATTCAGTGAAATGTGGAATCAAACGTTGCATAGCTTGTACAGCAATTGACCAACGTGTGGTTTGCCTCATCTAACGAGTACGACTTCCCTCTCCAGTTTGAATTAAGGGCTCACTGACGCAGGAAGTGACATATGCGCCATTTCCTCCACGCTTAGCCATTATTTCTATGTCTAATCAACATTCAAGGCCCAATTTCCAGCACATAAGAATAATGGTTGATAACACTTTGTCGCCAGAACAACTACACTGACTCTGTCCCGAACAAAATACAGCAGTTATGCCATTATGGCATCCATAAGGCAAATATTTCGTGAGTGATGAATTGTTGCACCAATCATACAGATATAAGCCGAAATAAGCTCTAGATCATCCTAGTTTATTGCCATAATGTACGCAAAACTGACGTAATAGTTGCAGTAGTGGAGGAAAAGAATGAAACAGTGCTTATTCGGTTACACGACATAATGACTTATGCTATCCCTAGCCAGGTATTAATTACCTGTTGTTTTCGGTAGATAATAGACTGATTTTACTAACAGTTGCAAGCATTCGCATTGTTTGTAGTTGTTTTTGCTTCACGAGTGATGCGAATGCGAACGCATCATTCCCTCAATGATATTGTACTGTCGGCTATTTGCATGAAACTACCAAACAATTTGACGCATTCAATGCTATATTGCATATGTAAAAAGCGGACTTGCTTATCGCCGAGCTCCTCTTCAACATACGTTTCGGGCATGAACCACCAATGTTTCATTTGTCCATTGTATGTAAATGCTCGACGACACATCACACAACGTAGATCGATCCTTTGACCTGGCCAAAAGTATACCGGATGTACCTGCAAATGGTAATTGACATTTCGTTCGTTGATATGGAATGGAATGTGATGATATTGCATTTTCACTGAGAATACCCCAACAATTATTGTATTTCGTCATTCACCTGTCAGCTTGATTAATCAATTCGATTTCACTCACCTGTATTCGGAAAACCAAAAATAATTGTAGTAAACTCAAACGATGCAGAAAACTTACAATCACATCAAGGACGTTATCGCAGCCAGGTTCATAAAAAGAAGGTATGAATAATGACTTAATGTAGATTCTTTTGTCTGTACTGGCGATTGCGTCAAGCTGATTTTCGCTATCGATATGTGGTGCTAAATCAGGTATGAAGCTCTCTTCCGATATCTATAAATGAGCACAATTATTAGCGTTAAAAAGCATCATTGCAGCAAATTGAGGAAATAAAACGCAAAATCCTAAAGGTGATTCATTTCCTTTATCTAATTTGGAGGTGAACTAAGCAAATAATTCAATTTCATCAGATGGGAATTGCCCGGCTAAGTTACTATGATTGAAGCTTAAAAATTAGCTATATACAGATGAGATTGTAGTATGCTCCTGAAATAGTTTACGCCAGCATACGGAGTTTCCGGAGATTTCAAGAAGCAATATCAGCTGCTGCTAGTAAATTCGAAGTGCAGATGTACAATGCTTTTATACATAAAATATTAGCTACGCACCATAAGCTTTGAAGAAAGCAACGAATGAAAACGTTTTATAAGCTGAAATACCAAATGACAGCCCATTAAGCTTCTCAAATTTTCTATTTTAATGCATTTTTGCGATAAATCGTCAAATAATTTTTATTCATAGAATATCTCAGATATTTCGAATTTGGATATAAATTATGAATGGAATTTTTCGATCGATAAAAATAGTGCTTCTCAATGGCAGGGCTATTGATATTTCAGTGCAGCAGTTGTACGGTGCAACCATGGATAATGTTAGTTTCCGGAGCCCCCAATACCGAAAAGCTCCGAAATTCGCTCGTCTCAAGCTTCTCCCTCACCTCCTGCAGTTTTCGGCTGCTGAACGAATCTTTCTTGTAGGCTATTACTAATAAGACCAATGTTTTCATTATATAATCAGCTACAGAAATGGTGTTTTTCATCGCTCGAGAGCGGTTATGATGAAGGAACTGTGGTAAAGCTTCAAGCCCCAATCTTGCATTCAAGGTCGTTCTACACTGTTCAGTCAGCCAGTTAATCATATGTCATAAGTAGCAACTTACGCAATTGATTGTCGTTCGTTGTGGATGAGACGCTAACAAAACCAGCAATAATCGAAATAGCCATCTCATCGACCACCCATCATCGTTCGGCATTTTATCACTGAGAAAAGGCGGAAAGTTGCCACTGAAAGTTCCGTGTTGAAAAAAAATACTGAATTAGGTTTGAACCATGACTGGAAACATTGTAACGTTTCCTCAAATTTCCATTTCCTCAAAAATTAGCATTTATACTCATTATTTCATATAATGAATGGGTATAAATATTTGAACAAATGTTCGCTTATTCATTTGTTCATTTTGCTAGGTTTACGAGCGGTCGTCCCGTTTCCTCGCTCAACTTTTGTCTTATTCCGTCTAAGTGTCCAATTCCTTAGCCCAGCGTAAGTCGATGCAACTGGAATTCGATCTAGTAAATGATGGAAGAGGTATTGGTGTAGATACAGATGAGCGTCTTCAAGTGACGGCAGTTGCTCAAGGAGGACCGGCTGATGGCAAACTTCAGGTCATTTCTTAATGCCTTCAGTCATTGGGTTCGATTTTTAGAAAAGATCAACTCTTTCAGTCGCGTTAGTGAAGTCTTCTTTGTCACATTCCAACATATTTCAGCATTAATAATTTTGATCATGCATCTTTTCGTGGGGCATTTGCTGATTAATTATTTCAGCGTTTAGCCAGCCAGCCAACCGGGAAATCGCTTACTCGGTGGTCGATTCCCAAGCATTTAGAAATTACCCTTATAAACAATCGAGGCTTTCATTAGTACTAAGAGTTTTCGACGAGCCCCAACTAGTATAAACCAAGCAATTCACCGTTCTTGGTGTGTTATATACCTTTAGACTCGTCGGGTATAAACAATGTTCGAATCTTTGAAGTGAGACACAAATGCAAGGAGCGCATCACAACATTCTATATTCATGATCAATCTCTTGAAACTAAGATGGATATAACCCACCAATTTGGAACGAGCCCAACCGACTATAGTCTTCATAAATTTAGAAAGCCAATCTGAAAAAAGGGCATTGGCAATTGCATGCATTTGAATCTAATCTGTTAAATATTTTATTTTATTGGCTGTTGAATATTTTATTGGTTATTGGCTTGAAGGTCCGAATTTTCACAGATTCTCTTCATATCCAGATGCAGCATTTGCGTGATTTTTACTGATGGCGTTCGTGATCAAAAATGAACTATTCAATTGGATGAGGTGAATCCGTGAGGAAAATAAACAGGAAATTATAATATTTCAAATAAGTGAACTGAGAATGTAGTACGACATATTTGCTTCATATTAAGCTGAGTTTAACAACATCCAAGTTTAGGAACTTGTAAGCTTAACATATAAGCTTGGCAACCTGGAAGCTTAACACATAAGCTCGGCAATCTGAAAGTAACGCACAAGTTCGACAAGTGGCAGATGTAATACAGAAGCCTAAAACGAGCAATATTTATGGATTTTCTGATAAGATCGCGTTTTTCAGTTGGGCGATCTAGTCTTGGCTGTAAACGATATAAGTATAAGCAGTAAATCACATCTTGAGAACACCATTCTTTCGGTTGGTCCATCGATTAAAGTACGCGTCTCACGTGCAGATGGCGATTCAAATAATGCGCCTAATTTTGAACCCGAGGGAAATAGTTGCACAGCGATGACTGTAAGTTGGCATCCACCTTAATTTTTACTTGATTAATCAATTCATCAAGCAACGTCAAAACAAGATCGTTTCGATTCATCGGAGTTGACTCCTATCATTCGGACTCCACCGCAAGCAGAAGCTGATAAAAGATAGGCAGAAGAACTCTTATGCACGATAAAGTAGCTTATACGAGGATTTCTTTCAAAATGGAGAGAGGAGTAGCAGCTCTCTGCATTGTTCACCATTTGCTTCAGGTTCAATCTGGTCTTGCTCCACTTAGATGAGAAAGTGCCATCTACCACAGTATGAGGATTTCGGCTTTAGGCGTCACTTGGCAAAATCTTGGACAGAATGCTTAACTGAATTAGATGAGTCTAATTGACCACGTCATCGTATATGGAGTCGTGCCCTTAATTAGTTGGCAAGGAGATAAAATAATCTGAACTGGCTATTATTTCACTTTCAGGAAGTGACACTCAAATACACGGTAGGTTCGAAACAGAAGCTCGGCTTGGGTGTTAGCAGTGTGAACGGCAAAATACGCGTTTCAAAGGTACTAGCTGGATCTGTAGCGGACGACTTACTCCATGAAGGTGACATCATAAACGAAATTGACGGTGTTCGGCCAACCAGCAAGGAGCACACACGGAGCCTTCTCGTTGGCGCTCTTAAGGTCTTTACTCTTCTTTTCTCATATAAGTGGCTTTGTTTCGAGTTAAAAGTTGGTTCAAGTGACATTTCCGACACTTAACAAAGCATCGCATTAGTAGCATATATGCTTTCTGAACGTTGCTACCAGACTATCACTGGCAGACACGTGAAAAGACAGACATATGGCAGACAGGTGGACAGACAGACAGGCGGAGCCCTTTCGTTGAATCTGACATCTAGTTCAGAGCATAGAAAGGTTCACATTGTGCTCATTCTATTTGTAATGAAGGAAGAGTAGCTATAAACTCAAGCCTAAGCTTTATTAGAATATCTCGCATGACGGGCTTATAGAAAAATGGTCAAGTGGTATTGAAAGTAACGTGCCTGATGCGTGCTGAGAGGAAAGGTGATGAACCATCGGTGATGATGAACAGTGATGTTCTGGAGATCGCTCGACGCCAAAGGGAACGTCTTCTCAATACGAAGCCCGAGGTGGGTTTCTTCATTTCGTTTCAACAGGCTGTTTGCTGCTCATTTCGGTTGGGGGTAGGAGAGGTGTTTTAGCCATCTGAATTGTGTAATTTAATGAATTTTCTTCTTATGTCCGATGTTTGCTAAGGTTCAGCTGGGTGGACGTTTATACACAGCGTCGAAAGGATGGAGGCTTTGAAGCAAGGGAGTGTCAAAAAATATTATGAAGAACTTCACATTCCCTAGAGCTGTGTTCCACTGTCAAGTACATTCTTTGCTCCCTGGCCTTCGACTATTTACAC
Organism: Toxascaris leonina; assembly: GCA_022844705.1. NCBI lineage: Eukaryota > Metazoa > Nematoda > Chromadorea > Rhabditida > Ascarididae > Toxascaris > Toxascaris leonina. The sequence continues at coordinate 17,297 of JAARMF010000838.1, read as the reverse complement.
TTTAACTAATGCTGAATTTTTGGTTCTGCACAACTCAGGAATATCGTTGGGCTGTTTTGTTCCAGAATCTCCTATGAATTAAACTACGGTCGATTGGTATCGATCATGGAGATGTTGGACATAGATAATAACTACTAGATGATCGCTTTTCCAGACAGATTGATAAGGGCATGATATGAGGTCTCACCCATGAGGCCTCATATGAATCTAACTCCGTAATTGAGCAGATCTGCAGTAATGACATTAGCGAGTAAAATTGCTTTTAAATGGTGGGACTTTATTGAATCCTTTACAATCATCACTGTCCTTTTCAACTAAAGGTTCAAACACCACCCAAAATGAGTGGATCCCGACCCAGAATCAGTGAATCTTTATTTTTAAACCTTGTGAAATCCTGTTTTCTTCCTATTTCTCGCCAAAAAGGATGCTCGAATATTAAAGTAAACGATGAAATCGAGTCCAAAGTGCTTACAGAATAAGCCAGCCGTACGTGGAATTTTGGGTCGTTATACTGGACCATCAGACCAACGCGACGATAAACGTTTAAACGTTGAGACTGAGCATCGATCAATGATGATTGGCATGGATCCAGTCGATCATCCACTTATGCATGTCAAACAAGAGGAAAAGGATGACTCCAGCTCTGAGTGATCTTTGCACGAAGAGAAGCAATAATGCCGTCAATGTATTAAAAATAATGTTTTTTAAAAATTCTTTTCTTCTTTTGAAGTGATTCAAATGCTAATCAGCGAGCAAAAAAAAAACGATTGTAGCACTTCAATAATTTATTCACATGTCGATCGCCTTCAAATAATCACACAGATAATATATGCCGATCGGTTTATAAAAAGCGAATTAGCCGCGTCAAGAGGGCACCAGCAGGTGGAAGCGTTTCAAAAAAATTGTTCGATGCTCACCTTCCGTTCCTTCAAACAATTGTGATTTCATGACTCGTTAATTCCACTCCTATACAAAGATCTACCAATCAACGTTTGCACCTATAAACATCACGCTCAAGAGACATCTCCGACAACAATTGAAATTTGCATATCCCTTGACAACAAGCCTCTAATCGTTGCCATTTTATGAAAAACTTCCGAGCACTTCGGCCCTGTCCTCTCAAATACATTGTCGGCCTCGGGAAGAGCACCTATTGAAAGTGCCCAGCTTTCCTATCCTCAATTTTTGGCAAGATTTGCTTCATTGTGAGAATGCAGCAAGTGTTTTGCTTTAAACATTATTATTCGGTCGTCTATAGTTGGCTTCGAACATTCCGCCGTTTGCTTTAGACCATAATGGCCACAGCGTTCATGATGGCCGCTGACCATAATCACACCAGTGCCATTGTACCATAATGACCGTCAAATTTCATATGCAAATTCCGCCATCTCATAAGTGAACAAATAGATTCCCCACGGCCATTTCTCGAAGAGAGCCGCTGTCTTGATGTCTTGAAGAGAATCGAGCCTGACGGAACCCTAATTCGAGACAAATATGTTTTCTGCTTTTATTTGACTCTTTTATTATTTTATCAAGTTTAACTGGCACCTTTAGATCTCCCATACCAGTCGATGTTCATTTCAACACTGTATGGAATTGGAAGAATCTAATCTATCGGCGCACTACGGGTGTATCATGACGATTAGCTTAACTTATACATGAAAGCTTTTTGTGGCAGTGATATTTATATTGATGTAAGCGAATGTTTATATAACACTGCCATGAAGCTGCAAAAATATATTTTCTGAAATATAACACCTTCACACTCAGCAACCCGCAAAGCCAGTTATCGCGCTCATTTTCACACCATGGCAAATGTAAGTAGTTAGCAGTAGAATTTGCAGAGATTTTCAGCCGTGGATTCATCGCACAGATGGCAGCCTTATGCTCCTCATTCCTGCAGTTTTCCAATCCCAACTTTCCTCTTCCCTCGCATCACTGTCATGTTGGGAGGTATCAGGTTTAGTGATCGATACTTTGCATAACCACTGCGCATCAATAAAACTAGCAATAAATGGAATGTCAATCAAAGACGACAATGTGTGTCATTAAATTGGACAATTCTTCGGCATGAACACCTCCTTCTAGCGGCTGATTTCAAATGTGGATGACTCTGAATTGAAAATACCGCAAATCTTCCTTCCTACTCTTCCTCCTCGGCAGAATCCACTCATGAGTAACTGAAATTGGAGCAAGTAAATGTGTAATATAATCTAAAGATAGATATAATGTAATCTGTGTAAAGATATAATCTAACATGAAGATTCAATTCCATGTGCAACTTTAAATCAGATCTGCCAAGGTTGGGAGGATTTACTGAAAGTGGGCGAGTCAGGCATGAAAATTCCCATAAATTCGAGCATGCAATGGCATTTTGCGAGTTGGAAATTCCGGAGCTGGGAGATTTTGTTGAAGATTTGTGGAGAATTTGAACAGTCGATTGATTGAGCTAAAAAAAGAACGTTTTACTTCTTATCTTTTATCAGCTGCTGACAATATCTGAGGGTTGCTTTATCTGAACAGCAAAAACTGCAAAATTATCTGTGTCGTTAGCATCGCTGATATCTCTTCACCCTTTTTCCCTCTTATTCACCGAAAGATTACATGCAAATCAACAATGCTCTGAAGAATATTGCTGTACTTAAATTTATAGGCAATTTAAATTTATATGTTTAACATTTTGAAATTGATATGCATTAAGTGATAATAGATTATAAACATATTTCACTGCCACTGTACATTAGTTGATAGTTACATTAGCTAAGCACTGTCGATAACAGTTGATGAGGAAGGCGGTCGATTGTTGAGGTGTCGATGTCAGTGGAAAAGGACGGCCGAGATTTAAGAAGTGGTAGGTACCTGAGAGGATTTTATGTCTTCTTTCTAAGTTATTGCTTTCATCAGTGCCTTTGATGTTAGCACATTCACGTAGACATTGTACAGCTCTTCCAGGAACACATCCTTTGGCCCTGGCTTAGGCTTGGGCTCAGGCTTATGCTTAGGGTTTACTCTCTCGCTACGACGAAAACAGTCTTTGCCTCTCTATTCCAGTCAGCACAAAACTCTCTTCATTGTTCACTGCCCAAATTCCACAAAATCGAATTTTCGACATAAAAAAGCTGATGAAATATAAAAGAATATAATAATATAGCAGTAATTTGCTACTAATATGCAAATATTTGTAGTGAATTGTCAGACAGTGATTATCATCGAAGCTTGATTCGGAATAAGATTGGTTTGGAAGATGAAACACTAATTGCTGATTACTACACTTTCTATTCATTAGTTTATATTTCTCCATATTCTGTTCATTTATATTTCTCCATTTCGCATTCGGAGATGATTGACCCGGAAAGAGGTATCAACACATTCGAGAACTAATTGCATCAAAGACCGGAAGGATGAGATTTTTGTGGCAAATCTGATAACATCCAATCAAACAACTATATGTTCAGAATTAGAATCAGCACAGTGGTATCATGGAATGCTGCCACGTGAAGATATTCAACAATTGCTAACAGAAAATGGCCACTTCCTCGTACGACAGTCCGAAGTGAAAAGCGGTGAGGTAATATCGCTTTAACCCACTTCGTTCCTTCCATCTATATATACTCATTCCCTAAACATATATGGATTATACTCATCATTCTTCTCATCGCAGTGGATCACCTAGTGGGAACTTCCAACTTTTTGCAATGACTCTGCTCAAACAACCGAAGTTCCGCTCTTCCTCCGCGAGATTATATGAGCTTTTCCTCTCTCAAATCCTTCAAAGTACAAAGCTGCAATACGCTTGTTGGATATCATTAACATGATTGCTTATCTGCAGGGTCTAAAGATGATTCTATCGGTACGATGGAATGGGAAATTTCATCATTTTGTTATCAATCATGAGGCCGGAAGGTTCTTCATCGAAAAATATCAATTTGACTCGATTAGTGATCTCATCAGGTTTACTTTTGCTCTTATGCTCCCTGTCTATCCACATTCCACGAATCGATTATCCGTTATACTTCATTTGCTCGATCGTTAATAGATACAATAACTAAATGACTTAATTAGATACTGGATTATAAGAGACCGTGCTCGAGCAAATTTTGATCCTGTGAGGAATGAAAACATAAATGAGAAATGTCATCCAGAACACTTTTTAATTGAAAACGGAAAAAGGCGTTAAATTATCAGATATATTTTGGAGTACTGATAAGCCAAAAATTAAATTCCTATGAACTTTTTTCAACCTGCCCATGATGTTAGTGGGAAAGGCTTCCCGATAAGTATGGTGAGCCATGTTGCACTACTAAGAGGAAGTAGCTATGAGCAGTATCGTAAAGCAGATCGTCTAAACCATATTGCATTACTGGAGGCCAGGTTATGCAAATACCTGTTGAGCCGTATCGAGTAAACGATTTGCCCACTGCACCTCCTTGGCCAGTTTTTTGCATCGTCCGTTGTCGAGGGATCCGATAACGATTTTAGGCCTGCAGCAAAAAGCCATCTCATCGTTTAGTATAACCAAATCTTCCTCTTCTCTCCCTCTTCCTCTACCCCTCATGTCCCGAACGCCTATCTCACTACCAATATTTATAGCTATCTAGGATGCTCTATCTAACGCCTCACGTGGCTTATTTTGTTAAGCTGCTTAACATATGCACTACCGGTTGCCCTTTTTCTGTTTCGCAGAGGAGGAGCGCCTTTCGCGTTGCTTTCTGCTTATAGACGGGAAGTGGTTGAATGCACACCGCTGTAACTTGAATATAAATGTGTTCATACAGCTGGCTACATCTTGAAATAAAGCTTTAAAGGTTCTACGCTATGAAGAAAAAGCCAATAACCACAAGGACAGGAGCTTTATTAGTTTATGGAGTGCCAAAACAACGTTGGGAATTGCATCACAATCAGGTAGAGTTAACAATAACTTCAGTCATTATCTCAGATGCGTTTTTATTTCTCTTTCCGCTGCTATGATTGAAGCATCTTTAGAGGAAAATGTCATCAATGCTTTTGTTCTCTTTTTTTAAATTTATTTATTATTCGGGCATTTAAATACGAGAAAATGCTCGAAAAAAACAAATAAAGCAACAAGCCATAAGGATCGAGACAATATCCGCGTTCGCATTGCGTTCACCCATTTGCATGAATCGCCAATCAAAAAAATGGTGCTGAATAACTTCTAAATATTTTGACTGATTCCAGCATCTGCTAAAGTCGCTTCCAAATGAGCCATTTTTATGTAAATTGACTTGTATTAAGTTATCCAAAGTGCTTTTTGTGTTGAACGTTGCTGCCGTATTTTCTGAAGACGTTTCACTCGAATCGTTCTCGATAGTCCGTATATCACTTTGTTATTTTCAGGTGAAACTAGGTCGGATGATTGCTGAAGGTGGATTTGGAGGGATCTATGAGGCATCAGTCATAATAAATGGCCGAACTGTAGAGGCGAGTATTTATTTATTCCAAATGAATTCTTCAACTGTTTTTCACGTTTCGAAGGGTTGAGTTCTGATTTCGAGATCCTTTCAATAGGCAACTTCATCGACAGAACTCAGCTTATGGTGAGAAATATGTATAT
>JAARMF010000838.1:0-11056 GCA_022844705.1 Toxascaris leonina | reverse complement strand
TGGGAGGTGGGGGGAGGGTGGGTGGAGGGGGGGGGGGGGAGACATGTGAAGAATCAGCTGCCGACTCTTTGAATATGTTTTGGGGCAGATTTGAGCTTGGTCATTTGAGTGATGTTTATATGACTTAGTCGTCCGCTCGAGTAATCAGTATGAGGTTGCCTGTATATATCATCTGGCCAGTTGCTGAGCAACAAGCATATACCCAATTCAGACATACAACGTTATCTTGGTAGTACAAGAATATGGTTCCATCTCCTAGGGCTTTACAAAACGGTCGACAAAGTGTTATTTGATGCCTATGCTGAATTCAATGGTCGCCTCAGATCGGCGGTATGTGGCCACAGAGCCTAACGAGTCCTCAATTGTTGAATTTCGTTTCGGAACAATTTGGCTCGGTTCAGTGCCGCATCTCCTTTGCGTCACGTCATGGATCGGCGGCTCTTGGCTAATACCAACAACAAGTAATCATTACCTGGAGATATTACAGGCGGCAGTGAAGGTACACAAAGGAAGGGCACTCGATAAGGAGATGATTAAGTGTATTTGCAATGAGGCACGTATTATGCGTCGATATTCACATCCGAATATCGTTCGGTTGTATGGTGTCGCCGTTGGCAGAGTATGCTCGCTCATTCTTCGCTTACAAAAGCCGTATGGATGAGAAAACTTTGGAAATGAGTGGAATAATTTTGGTATCTGAATGTGTAAACGAACAGAAAACTTTTGATTATTACTGAATCTGAAGTCGTTGATATACACAAACCGCATTTGTGATCCTTTATATTGATGATTTGTCGGCTTCACATAATTCAGCGGGCTTGAGAGGGTTTTGATGAATGAAACGAAGATGGGAAGAGGGTGCTGACCAAAGCAGCTGAGTGCATAATCGTAATTTCCTTCTTTCCCTAGATATAGGTCACACCTATATTGCTTCACCTATAAGTAAAAATATTCCTCATTATGTGTTATAAAAACATTTTAGCATCACCAACATCTAGAAGCATTTCTGTATCCGTAGGGCTCCTGAAATAAATTTTGTTGGGAAGATGGTGGCGGTTATCCAAAAGTTGCTGCGTAAAAGTGCTCTCGGATGCAGGTACCGTGTGATTGACAACATTGGGGATAGACCGCTCGGTGTTGCACTGCAACTTGCCCGGATTTATAAGTATGTGAGACGCCTGCTGTTCATTTTCAGTAACGGTGCTGATATTTTCTTGTGCATCGATAGGAGTTTCCTGGTGCTTTAGCACCTTAGAACCACCTTTCGAACGGAAAAAATCGTGAGAAATGGATAATGTGATTGGTGATTTGGTTAAAGTCATGGAAGCTGGTCAGTGGGTGAAAGCGGTGAAAGCTGGTCATCCTGAAAGAAGCCAAATGAATCTTGCAGGAACCAATCATGGTCGTAATGGAGCATGTAAAAGACGGTGCTCTCGACTCATATTTAGTGAGGAAAGGACGTTTATTGTGTATAACTGAGAAAGTACGAATGTGTTTGGATGCAGCGAGTGGATTGGAATATTTACATGAGATGGGATGCATTCACAGAGATGTCTCAGCAAGGTCACCTTCTTATATTTATTGCTTCATTTTCCGTTTATTTATTTGATAATGATATCACGAGACGAGCAATGCAATATCTCCTTCCGCGGCATCGTTTCTTTTGCAAAATTTTAAAACGATACAATCGTGATGTTGAGGGTTTTTGTGAATGCCTCACGAGTTATGGAAAATCGTTGAGAATTTGCAATCAGCTCCCCCCCCCCCCTTTCCCCTCCAAAAAATCAGTTCATCTCTTAAATATTTTCGCCGATTGTCTGCTCGTAAGCATTCCCTCATATTTCTTCGCAATAAAATGATTACAAAGCTTATCTTTGTATTCTACTATTGAATATAATTTAATATACATTTCAGGAATTGTCTTGTGCAAAATATGCGCATTAAATTAACCGATTTTGGTCTATCACGTGAGATTACAAAACAAGAAGAAAAATATAAGTTGAAAAATTTGAAGCAGAAACTACCGATAAGGTGAGTGCGATAATCTCAATTATACAATTCCGAAATTTGGCAAGGTGCGTTTAAGCCATAAAGTGATGAAAAGAACAGTGAGGGAAGAGGGACGAGGGCTGGAATGACCTTTTGCGCAATGAAGAAGGGGGCCGTTGTGGCCATATCTAAAATCCACTGCATTAAGGGCAGAACAGGAAAAGAATGCCCAAGACATATTTCACAGAATATTAATCAGACAAAAGCTCTCTCCTCTCAGCCACAAAAATTCATCCAAAAAAAAAAATTTGATAGATCATTTCATGAATGAATGCACAGATAGCAACAGCAGCATTCCCTTATCGCTTAATGACCTCGGCGCTAACTGATTGGGAAAATATGCGCGTTTTAACAGTGATAAGCGATCATAACAAGAGTTTTGTTTAAAGCAGTGACAGTTGTATCGTTTGTGGCAACTATCTTTACGATAAGCTTATAACAGCGGCAAGTTGCCGAATATGCTCAATAGAGTAATAAAGTATTTGATATCAAGGCACCCTACTTTGATATCCTAGAAGTCAATAATCAGCATGCTGTACTTGCTCCAGTAGACAGCTCTGCGATGACATTTCGCGCGATTCTTCATACGATTTGAGTCTAAGGATATACCATGTCATCAGCTGAATAGACCGACCACAATATATATCTTCCGCCATTTGCATCACCTCTCCCAAAGGATCCAGTGAGGTGCGATTTTATGAGTCTTAGCGTCAGTCTAACATCTCCGGCGAAAGGTGCGCAACATCGCCTAGTTAGATTGCTGAAAGTCCGCGTCATAATAGGCCTCTCACTTAGCGGGATGATATTAACTACCTTTTAATGAAACGTATTTGAAAGAATTTGTCACAAAATTGTCACCACATTGTTTTTCAATCACTAAAAATGATTCCCAGAAATACTTTCAGAAGGAATATTTAGAATGATACTGGTTGTGACTTCATATCTCAAATGTTGTGCTGTTACAGATGGCTTGCACCAGAAACATTAATGACAGCGACCTATACGACAAAATCAGACGTGTTCAGTTATGGTATCCTCTTGTGGGAAATTTTTATGGATGCAGCTGAACCTTATTTCGGAATGACGATTGCTGAAGTCAACGAACAGGTTCGTCAACGCATGATAGCAACTTATGATCTAACCGAGTTTATAGAAAGCTGAATTGTCTTTCTTTCATCTCCGTCCGCTATCTGCCCTCCAAACGGACGGGAAAAACATGGGCAAATCAGCGCATATCAGGCTAGAAAACTTGTTGAGTCGCTAAATCGTCATTGCTATTTGCGAAGTGTGGGATTAAACTGTCCATAGCACTATGAAAGAATATCAAATTCGACGATGAGAGATTGGTCACTTTGTGTACTTATGACTAAGTGCACATATATTGCAAGGCTTCGAAGTATAAGAGTAGGATTGATTCGAGGATGTGGAATCCGGCTTCAAGAATACGAAAAATGCACTTTCACGCATCCTAATTGCCGCGTAATTGGATATGACATTTGTTAGGGATTGTGAGATTGTTCTCAATTGGATGATTCGGAGCTCGAGTTTAGAGCATGAGATGATGCAGTTCCCCGATTGGTTAAGTGTTGAGCGAATCTAGTTAAATATTGCTCTTAAATAATGTTCAGTGGATTATTTACTGAACGATTGCAAATTCAACGCAGATGAAATCTAAATAATTTCAATAACATTTCAACATTTTTAAATTAAGGTTGATTACTTCAAAAATTGAAATTTTGTAAGATTTCCAAAATATATTTATGTCTACGAATATTTATGTACGTAGTATTTCTCTATTTTGCATTTTCACTCGATTAATCGCATATTTCAGTTAAAAACTTCAATATCATTCGTGCAAATTTTCTTCCCTTGCGATCCCCAATTCCGACAGGTTTTTTAGCCATTGAAGAATGGGTCGGATTTCCTTATCGATAAGTGAAAAATATCGGTGCAGAAATCACAACGATTTCCTCAGCTTTGGATTTATGCATTAGTTGGTTGGCCGACAACAAGCCGATTGCTTCCTTAAACGTTACTGCAGTATTTGGCATCACATATTATGACTCCATAAAAATAACCGAGCTTATATGGTCTTATGATGTAATATCCGTGCAATATACAGGTGAAATCAGGTTATCGTATGCCAGCACCGGATTGTATGCCGAAAGCAATTCAACAAGTGATGTGTGTCTATTGCTTTGCCGATAATCCTGAAGAGAGGCTTCCGATGAAAGAGATTCGTGAACATCTGCAGAATGAATATGGCGCATTGCAAACTGAAGTAACTGAAACAGATATGTAGCATCAATTGAACCCTCTTATTTGCTTCATTGCGATATTTTATTCTCATACTTAGTGAATAATTTGACGCTAAAAGAACTTATATATGTAATTTGAAAACTTTAAATGCTCGGAGAAGCTTTTACAAGCGAAAATAATTTGGAGAATTAGAGAAGTTTTTTATATTGACTGAAAAATTTTTACTGTTTTGCCATTTTTTTCGGCAGAAATATTAAGAAATTTTCGTCTCGCATTATCCATCTAATCGGATGAAGCTGGCCAAGTTGGTAATTTTAAATAATCAAGATTTTGAGTGCATAAAGCTAGATAAATAATTTTGTGTATAAATTTTGCATAAAAAAGAATAGGTATTGCTGGAATCGATGCAAGATCGCTCTGCTAGAACAGCGTTTACTTCGCATGCTTTTCTTTCCATATAACCGGAGAAACATCATGCAAAGAGTATCGTTGGTCGTAGAAAGTGAGGGGAACATTGGTTTTGTTTGTAGCGTATTTCGATTACAAAGTATTTTCTGCTGTTTGTTTTTTCCGACGGTAGTCAAGTATTCGATAGAAGCTACTTTAAGAAGAAAATACAAGAAAAAGATTTGTTAAAATTTGTTTGCTTTTCAAGACTCACAAAAATATGCGAGATGAAGCATACTTAGTTACCTTTACTCGGCCTTAAACGGTGACTGGAACTGCAGAGGGATCAAGCCACCGCAGCCTTCCGAAAGCACCTGAATGTTTACGGAAATAAACGTAAGAGGAATTGTGCCAGTTAGTGTATAATCACAACAGCACCTATTGTCATATCTATGGCAGGGGGAGGGGGAGTGGGAGGAGGAACAGGTTTTTTTCCTTCACTCAGTTTGTCCCGAAATGAGGAGCCCGTGTCGATTGGGTACGATTTTTTGGAGCTCCAAAGTATTACTTTCGTGCTCATCAGTTATATTTCTAGCGTAATACCCGTGAATTGATGGATATATTCCTAGCTTATTGAGTATATGAGATCAAGTTCAGAAATATGCTCTGCTATTACAATGATCACGAGTTCGTGTCCTTATAGGCCGTGCAATCCTTGCGAATGAACTTCCCGGAAAGATCCGTTTGTTATTCTCGATGGCTAGTTTCTGAGGAAATTTGAAATTTTTTGCGAGATGAATGAGAAAATCTCAGAAATTTTCGACTGTGAATGAGAGAATTTCCACAATTTTTGCGATACATTTGAAAGAATTTTTGAATTTTGTAAATTTTGCAACGCTATTTAAAATGATTTTGTGGACATTAACATTGAGTGATGAGCCTTCATTCACTAAACAATAACATGAGATCTTTTAAGCTTCTCAATTTGAATTTCTTTGACAAGCAGCTAATATGATATGCTATATTGAATTCTTTATAAATCCCCAAGGTAATATACTATGGTCGATGCGATTTCTGCAGATATGCATATATGTGATACTACACGATGCGCTTTGTGCTAATCACAAATGTTTTTAAATTGAACTGAAGCATCGTTGTTCATTTGAATAAAGGTTACTGAGCATTTCGATAAGTATATATGTCACTATAATATCCACATAAGTATCTACAGGAAATATGCATATCCACATCGAAAGAGAGCAAAAAACAGTGTGTAAATTGCTGAGTTTTAGTGAGAAATAAGAATAGAGAATATAAATAGTACTCGTAAATATATTTGATAATCACGAGATTAGATGAGAAACACTTTTTTGGTGGAAAGAATTGAAATGGATCTTAAGAAGTGAAATACTTTGTGTTTTGAGAATATTTTGAGGGAAGTCGTTCTCGGTGGAGGAACTTTTAAATTGCAACATCTCAGAGACATTATTGGTGGAGCTAAAGTTTCAATGATAAACTATAAGTTCGTTGGAATTTTCTCTTAACGAACGAAAAAATATTTCCAAATTATATACGCGAAAATCGTTCCACAATTTTTTTTTAGTAAAGGATCAGATAGAATGGTATTCTAACGCTTCGAGATTCACAAAAAATAGGATTCTAATCGAGTTTGATAGGTGGGAGGAAGGGGGGGGGGGAGGGGAAGCGGAAGGGGGGAGCGAGGGGGGGGAAAGGGAGGGGGGGGGGGAGGATCAAGCAATAATTGGTGGGAAGAGATGTGCGAACGATATTTGTATGCGATATTGTGAAATATGTCGAGAGTGACCCATGGGGGTTTAATGATAGCGCTCGAGGCATCTATCTCCTAATCCCTGCGCTATACAATTTGCTACTTTGTAAACCTTTGAGGCAATTTCTGAACGATGCAATTTCCAATATGGGTTGGGAAAGATCTTCCCGAAATGGGAAATATTCTGGTTAAAAAATACCGCATCTAGAGGTTGACACACCATTATGCGTTGCACCACCAAACGTCCACATATCCCACTCTGCTATACACTAACTTATCGCTGTCGGTTTCCACCAACCAGCACCGTACCAGACACTCGATTGCACGACATTCTTGGTGCGCTACAGATGCATCTAGCAACGGAAACGTTAATTTAGTTATCGGACATCATCAAATTTGAAGTTTTCCCACATTTCTTTGCTTGACGAAAGTTGCAGCTTAATAATTAAGCAATGTGACACCGGATGGCACCAATGATGCGAGGGATGGATGCTTCATTTGGTTTTGTTGTGCGATCGGTGCTAGTATAACGTGGAGTAGGTGGAGATGCTCGGTTTTATTGGTCGTTTAACGATGAATTGTGCTTCGATTGAATTCAGTGGAATAGATGACCCGAATATATATGAGACCTGATGAACGTGTTGATATCGCTATATGCTGTTTGTAGTATTTTTTATTTCTTCTATAACATAGAATGCGTAAATAGCTGAAGATAATTAGCTGCATGTATTGTTATGGCTCAAATATTATTGATATTTGAAATATTTAGAAATGAGTTTTCGAAGCGATTCTTGTTTATTAATTAAGGTATAATACCTGTGAGGTATTACCTGTTGGAAATGTTTATTACCTGATGGAGGTGATTGTCACCTGTTGGGAATAATCTAGACGTATGATCTAGTTGGTTGGCAGAAAGCGAAACTTTAAATTCCTGAATGGCAGTTTCATCTCGTGATCGATCCATCTAAACGGGTTGTCGGCAAGTGAAGATGCTTCGAAACGCGCAATTAAATTTTCTTCGATGGTCGGTTGGATGTAAAGCGAATGCGGTATCTTTGCCTAGCTGTTAGGAGGTGAAACGCTTTTTTTTGGGGTGGGGGAGGAAAAGTGGGGTCATTTACCCTTTTATTATTATTTTATGGATGGTTCGGCATTCGGTTGACTTGGTTAGCTTGATGGTATGATAAGCACATACAGTGTCAACCTTCTTGACACGTTTTGCGGCTTTGTTTTATTTGAAGAGGAACCGAGCCAGATCGATATACTCAGTGATACAATAATTTTTTTAAATATAAGAGGTATAGAAGTGTCTAATAAGCTTGTCATTTAGATTCATTTGCTAGATGGGTTTGCACAAATAATCGTAATAGAGCTCGGTTATTATTTTATAGCTAATTCTTAGTTATTCTTTCGTTTAACTCTTAGTTTATCTGCTCTTTTCGTGTTCGTTTCCCGTAGGCAAAAACATCGCAACAACCAATTCTGGTTGGATTCGAATCCTTCATATTACCGGTGCTCTTTGTCCACCGATGTTACCTGTTCCCGCAAGATAATTATAAGTCAGGCAAACGTATCAAGAGCCTCTTTTCTGTAGTTCGACCCTAAAAATCACTTCCGTCGTCGTCAGTTCTATTGATAGCAGTGCTTGTCAAGCATAAAATAATAAGGGAGATGGGCAAAATTTGGCCTGAGGGATACGGGGATTGGAAGATCCCAAAATCTTTGGATTATCCTCAGTCTTGGGAGCCATTTCAACGCATGGGGAATCACAGAATGTCATAGTGAAGATATATTCTACTGAATGAATCGATATGTTTACGGATCGGATAACGCTTCCATAGCAGCCATCTATCACCTACAAAAGATTTCTGATCATCGTTGTGCCATGAAATTTTCTTTTAATTTTAAGAGATTCTCTCGAAACGGTTGTTGCCTATATCAAGTGTTTGAATCATTACAATAGAATATACCTCAAATATAAAGGTACATTGTTTTCTTTTTTTTTGCGAATACCCTGAATGGATTGGAGTTTATTTCTTCCGGAATTCGACTCCTGAAGAGACAGTTATCATATCGCTAATTATTTAGAGCACCATTCTTATCCTTATACAAAGCTTCTGATTCCGTACCACAATTTGTTGTTTTCGAAACTCATACGTATGTTTTCGTTTTTTTTTTCTCTAAAATATTTATTTTTCTCTACTCTTTCTCAAACTCGATATTTGATGTAATATTTCGTATAGTCTTCACTTGTCTTCTCATATTTATTTCCACTCATCACTTTGTTGTGTCGATTTATTTCTGACCCACTTCATTGACTTTTCACAGCCAATATTTGCCGCCGTTAAAACATCCTAAGTGACACCTCAGGTGATTCATCCAATATGGAGTAGATATGAATGTGTTCAGCGATGGGTGGATTGCACCTCTGATTGTGTTCTCATTGCACATCTCTCATTTCCATGTAGGGCATTGTTATAGGTTATTTTGATGAATCTTATCATTATAGTACGATGATTTTATGATCCATCGTACTATAATGAAAGTGCCCAAATAATGCGTGCGCAAATATGGAAGATGATATCTCAGTAAAGTTTGGCCAGTTGTGGTAGAACAAAAAACAACAGCGTCACATATTTAAAGGTTCATACCATCTGTTGTACACACTCAAAATCAGGGCTTATATTTCGTCATAGCTGCTAATGTCCATCGTACCATAATTGAAAAATTGGCGATATTTTTGAAGTTTCTTTACGTGAATATCGATACTAAGTTGAGCAGTTTTATTTGAATGGAAATATTTCAGCTGAATTCCTTATGCGTCTTATATGGACATCTACCGGACAACGCAAGGAATTGGCAAGTAAGGAAACGAAATGGAATCGACTTGTTGACGACGATGCGCTTACGCTCGATAATTTTGTATCTTTTAATGGCACTTATATATGTCTCATCGACGGCAAAGTTGTAAGCCTTTATATTATGTAAAAAATAGTACATTGGAAATAATTGGTCAGATTGACATCGATATTATCAGATTTTGGTTCTTTTGAAATTTGATTCATATTGTTTTGTTAATATTTAGCAACGATAATAAAAGGGGGATGCCATTTCGTTCCATCGAAGGAGATAGGGAGCGTAAGCTCACCTGAAAGAATCCTTGACGGTTTCTGAGAGAATCGAGCAAAAACCATCTTCAGTGCTGGAAGACTTCAGCTGCTATTTAAGTTATGTAAAACCATCTATTCCATAATATATAGAAGATAGCTAGGCACATTTATCGTCGAGACAGCAAAGGCACATTGGCCAAACAAACACAAATGCAAAATACAAATTTTAGGGCATAGCCATCCTGTTACTTGTCTAGTGCTCAATTATTTTGTTCTCTTTCTAGTACCTAACCCCTCCTTTCTCTATCTAGTACCAAACCATTCCTTCAGATGTCTAATACCTGACCATTCCATTCCATGTCACTACCTAACCATTCCGTCATTCGCCTATTGGGAATTTATGCCGGTTCAAAAATTGTGTCGCTTCGTTTCAATGAGTGCGTTTCGTTTCGGCATTTGCAAACATTTTGGGGCAGTAACTATGAAATCATTCATCGAAAACTCATATAAACTTATTTTTGCTTAAGCGATCGTGATTTTTGTTTGCTTAGCCGATAGCGCTGTTGGATTGGAATTCGTTGATTTTGTTATCCTCAAATTCCTGCATATTTTCGTTCAATATTCCTCAAGTTTCGTAAGACTATTGAAGATGAATGTGCTTATGTATATATGTAGGAGAGGGGAAGTGAAAGAAGAGTTGTTGATGACGCATTGTGAATTCCTGCGATAAGAATAAACAAAACATTGCACATTGCTTACTCATCGTCTTTCTTTACATATTGGTATCTATAGGTGTGAAGCATCTACGAGAAATAAATGTTTGTGAGTGGGAGAATGCAAATGCATTTTTGGGGTTGTGGGGTCATTTATGTGCAGTGGGATATCACAACAAACTTGATTGAAGTTGATAGCTAGGTAAAATTCGATAGGTATTATATATAGTTGAGTGATCAAAAAGGGGGTGGGGGGAGGGGGAACTAAATAGTGAAACACCTCCACACTATCCGCCACTCTACTCCTCATTTAAGCTACATTTGATGAAGTAGCTAAATGCTTATATAAATTTGTTTGGTATAGAATAATGGAGAACCATCCGGTTTAATATCCTCACCCTCTATCTTTGTGGAACAACGCTCGCACCGTTCGCTTTAGGGGACTGCTTGCAATCTATATATCACATATGCGCGCACTGGGAAGCAATAACTGGTTTAATAATGACTGCATCAATACCAGCGTATTGTCTATTTTATGATTCACTATACAGGTTTTACGAACCGTTATAATACTTGTGTTGGACTGTTTGGCGCAAATGGAGTCAAACGGCAAATAAAGCAAAAATCACTTTGAAGTCAATCTGGCTATGATCCTAAACAAATTGAAAGCATTGTCATTCGGGGAATCGAAATATGTTTCAGCCATAAATTTGTGGATTCACATTATTCTGATGCAAGCTATTTTTTTT
>JAARMF010000837.1:16827-33216 GCA_022844705.1 Toxascaris leonina | reverse complement strand
CCCCCCCCCCCCCCCACCCTTGTAGTCTCTACCGCTCGATTTTTTTGAATTTGTTTGAACGCTGGAACGTTTGCATTTTGTAACAACATAATGATCGGCCTTATTGTGTGTTTTGATCACGCATTCTCGGTGGATTGCTTTAGTGCGTTTGTAGCAATTCAACGACGAGAGATTATTTCTGAGATGGGCTGTCTGCAAGTTTTAAGAGTTCAGGTCATGTGATGGTTGATTGTTTTCCGATGTGATCTTTAAGTGGGAGTTGGCGCAGCGGAGGGTCGCATACGCAGACGGGTGCAAGTGCAGCGATCAGGTGTTCCTTCACTGCATCAGCAATATTCCATTTTTTTTTTTTTGTTGGCTTGTCTTCCGCTTTTTCTTTTTACGAATTTTTTTCACGACGTTCACCGGTTAATTTTTCTCTGTGGCCACTGTTTGCTGAAGGATCACCTATTTTTCTTCTTGTGATGTATATGCAATAGAGGTGATATGAGCCACGTTCTCGACTCCAACTATCTAACTTTACTTCCATTCAGCAACGGCAAATTGAGTAAGTTGTTAGTAACTAACTAGACTAAGTAATTAGTCATCCGAACTTGTTAAATGTCCGATGGAATGGGCAAAATTTATGACTGTGTGGGCAGATTTTTGATCACTTTAGTTGTGCTTTATTCAAAAGTAGAGAAAAATGGAAAAATTGCTTATAACTTTTAGATGCAACTACAAATACAACCTATCGCATGCGCATTTTCCTCTTCATACATATTTTTCCCACGTTCCGGTCATAGATAGATCTTGGAGAGTAAGGAGGGGAGAGGGAGGAGGGAGGGGGGGGGGGGGTGAGAGAAGAGAGGTCTGAAAGGTGCTCCCTAGTTCACTTGTTTTGGGCTACAAACGTGGTAGCTCGTACAGCTAACTTGAAGAAGAGGTATGCCTCATAAAGCATGAAGTGTGTGCTGATATTGAGTTTGGTAGCGTTTGTGTCGTGGAATAGATAGTGAGGTTTTCAGCATGTGTCCCTGGTCGGAACATGTTTAAGGCATAGGCACAAACCTTGTTCGAGGTGTGTAAAAGACGTTTGCCTAACCGGGATTGAGCTCAACCTACCACCATATGGCCACACGTTAAACCTGGCCACGGTTTCGGCTAGCATCGAATTTAGCCTAGATTCCAGTTCCTGCCTTAGAACCCATGACGTTTCATATCTTTGGGTCCGCTAACGGGCGATCATCTAGTTTTTAGTATTTTCCATTGTTTTGTGTTGATCGAACCGCCTTGTGGATATGATCGCCTAATCGCATATATCTCATGGTTGGATTGGTGTTGAGGAGAATGGCAGGTGCATCTCCCGCTTTGTTACTGTTGCGTCGTCAATGTCAACCACTACTGAGGTGCACTTTCAAACGATGTTCGTCGTCGAGTACAAATGGCACTTCGTCGGGGGGTGACAACGACGATCCACCATCGACGAATGCTAATTTCAATAATGATAGACGTACGATCAGAACGACGTATCAATGCCGCGAATGTGGAAAACCACTCAAAAGTGTTCCAACTGTTACACGTTTGTTTTTTTTTTCGGCATTGTTTTTACGCTTCGCTTTTCCTCATAACATTGCAACCAATTATAGAAATAATTTAATTATTTATTTTTCTTGTGACTTTAATTTTCATTCTCAATTGTTTCTCTGTTTTTGTTGCCATTTTTTTGGTTGAGGTTAATTTTTTTTTTGCGGCATTCATTGAAAACTTTTTCGGGTTCGATTGCTTCGTAGAAAGTTTGAACGACAATAAAAGATGTGCACAACTTCTAAAGTGAACGATAAGGATTGATTTTCGCGTAGAACATATGAATAGCTAATCTTGTGTATATTCGATCAGATGCTCTTCGTCGAGTTATCTTTTCAGCACGGGGAAAAGTTTTGATGCAATTTTGCAAGATTTCATACAGATGAAATTTATTTATTTTTTATTTTTTTTGCTAAAATATTGTTCGCTAAATTCAATACTTAAAATAGGTGACCTATAAACTAATTTGAACATTCTCTTGATAAGAGAAAAAATGTCTTGCTTTGCTTGAACGAAGAACACAGAAAGAGATGATGATCGGCGAAGAAAATTGCCGCCATTCTACGCGCTCGGTAATGTTTTTATGATTTCTATTGACCGAATTTTGTTTTTTTTTTGTTTTGTTTTGCAGCGACAACACGATATTTCCACTGTGAAAGTTGCAATCGACTTTATAGTGGTGGACAATCGGATGAAGAGGCTCAAAAGTGGAATATTCTTAAAGCGAACGAAACAAGTCAAAAACCTCCCTATCCACTTCAGGTATATTTTCACTTCTTTGGTGATCACTTTTCAAGTCACATTTGTGTAGATGACATCGGCTGAACTCATATTATAGAAATAAATACAACAAAATCATTGCTGCTTATAAGTCGTTCATATTCCATTCTGCACTACTCATATATATGTTTTACCTGTATAGAAAACTGAGTAAATAAATTCATCTATTTTCAAGCATTGTATTCGATTGTCTTTCATTGAGCAATCATTTTATCGTTATTCGATACGGCGTATCTCATCACTAATTTTAGTAAGACAATTCTTTTATTGGATTGCCTAAATGGCTGGATTCGAGGATGTATTCGCTTTTTACGAGAGAATTCGCTCTTTGCGAAAATTTTGCAGATATCCGAATATCTCGACAGATTTGTTGTGGGGCAAAGTCAGGCGAAGAAGACGCTAGCAGTGGGTGTTTATCAGCACTATCGAAGACTCAACCACAACATCGAAAACAATATCGGTTCAATTGCGAGTGGTGCGAATGAATTGGCACGTAGTGGGGGTAACGTACCACGAGGTGTGCTGTATCAGGAGGATTATAGAACTGTCCGAGGCGATATTCGTGTCAGTGCATACAGTGAACCACCAACTGCTCCTCAACGGCCCACATCTCCGTTGTTTCGTTCTATTCCCGAAACAGAACCACCAATAAGGCTTGAGAAATCGAACATTCTCTTGTTGGGTCCATCCGGAGTGGGTAAGACGTTCGTCACGCAAACTTTGGCTAGAATACTTGACGTGCCGATCGCACTTTGCGATTGTACATCGATGACGCAGGCCGGGTAAGCCACTTTGAATGCAGAATTTAGTGTCAGTAAGGGGTTTTTTTTTGCACAGAATATGTGGAATAAATTTCAAGTTGTTCACCTTAACCTTTATTGCCAGGATGTCGATGCAGACGTTTTTGATTTCTTGTAGCAGCAGATCAATCAAGTGGTCGCTGCTGAGTGTCCGAACCTTGGACGTTCCCAGGGATATATTACATACGGACGGTCTTAATACTACGAGATTTTTATCACATTCTGCCCTCTCATCAAATCCTTCGCCATCGTCACTGCGAAGGCGATAGGGAGCTGCGCAGGACTGAGGGCTGTCTTCTTTCGTCTTGCTTTCCATATTGCTGTGGCCAATAATACAGTGCCTGGTGGCCGGCTTGCCGGCGACGTAGGTCGCGATTACTCGGAATTTCCTTCTCCTAGCCTTTCTTCTTCCATGAAGTACCTACAAGACAGCAGGGGCTGCGATCTTTTTTGGTGGATCGTACTTGCCGTGATGCGAAACCGTCAATGTGACCATTTTTAAGTGTTGGCATGCCACTGCCAACCCCAGTCACACCCTGATGAATTTCGCCGTTGGTTGATTCACGCCTGCTTATTCAACATATCCGTAGATAACCGCCATATCCGACGGCTATTCCATAGTCCACCGCCACATCGAGCTGGTCGAAAGTAGACACGACCATTCAGTTGTTGTTTAAAGAAAAAGTAAGCAAAGAGTGAATCCGTACCGAAGCAAATATGAAGCGAAAAGGCAGAGGCATATATCCATCTTCATGTCGTAGCACCTTATCAGGCATTCATCATGTTTGTAGATGTTGAAACGGAATCGTATGCGCTTTGCAGTTATGTTGGCGAGGATGTTGAAAGCGTAATCCAAAAGTTAGTACAAAACGCTGGAGGTAACGTCGATCGAGCTCAGCAAGGTATCGTTTTTCTCGATGAAATTGACAAGATCGCAGCAGCACATAATACGCAATCGCATGCATATCGGGACGTGAGCGGTGAAGGTGTGCAGCACGCCCTACTAAAGCTTGTTGAAGGTTAACTATCGTTTATTCTCGCTTTCGATCCAATTGTTTCGTTTATTTTTTTATTTTTTTATTTTTTATGATGACACTTCAATTTCCCTCATTTCCCGAATGGAATATGAGATTTTCTATCCTAGATGTTTGGAGTGGACACGACTGTGTTTCTGTTTTCATTCACATGGAGGATGAAAAAAGAAGGGAGCGGAACTGTAAAAGTTGTTAGAATTGGCGAAAGACGATAGTGTTTCCTTCAGACCGGCACACAGGGATGCTCTTCGTGACCATTGGTGAGAAGACTGAGCGGTGTATCCACAACAGTTTGTTGGAAAAGTCTAAGATTGGCTATAGCAGAGCTGTCACTTCACGTATAGCTTGTATCGAAAACTATTTTGGATCGTGACAAAGTACATGCGCATAGGCTGGCTTTATGTTGAAAGTGGATTCTATCGAAGCTTGAAACAATCGCCATCATTTTGAAACCTCTTGTTGGCTCCTACTAGGGCATATTATTGTTGCAAGGAAGCTTTATAAGAGCCGCACCTCACTGTATTAGCCATTCATATAGGACTTATTTATAGGTGAAGTTATGCCCAATTTGAGTACAAGATTTACTTCCGGTCTTTTTGCGCATAGAGTATTCTGTCTGCGTAGTTGCGCTTACTTCTCCGTGGAATCTTCACGGGGTGACAAGGAGTGGTGGGTAGCTCACATATGTTAAGACCTGATACAATAAGTTGCGTTAGAATGTGATTTCATGTGATTTTAGTAGACGATAGCAAGAAAGGCCTCAATGTTTGCAACCACTTGCTTACTGACATGACGTTCGAGTTGGGGTCACACTATTATACCAGCAATGCTCTTTTGTGGTTCATTTGAAATTAGCGGACAAATAAACTAATTCAGGAACGGTGGTTAACGTGAAAAGTGGCCGCAAGACGGTAGCTACTCAGCAAGACACCGTTCAAGTGGATACCTCCGATGTTCTGTTTGTTGCATCTGGTGCATTCACTGCGTTGGATCGTATCGTTGGGAAACGGCTCGATCAGAAAATGCTTGGCTTTGGTTTGCCTGTTTTTTTGGCTCTTTTCAAGCTTAGCACAGCCGCAGTATGAATAATGTTCAGATGTTGCTCCTTACTGCCAAAATGAGTAGAAGTGTAGATGGTAGCAGGTGTATGCAAATCATAAAATGTGATATCGAGAGACAATTTGACGCTTTAGCCTTTTCTCGGTACCGATGAAAAAGTTGATGAACCTGATCGAACCTTATATGTGGGATGGTTTTTTAGTGTATTTGAAAGCCGATGTCACCAAATTCGAAGGCGGCATACAGCTTGGAAAAATGGATAGAGGTGAAGAGCGGATGAGATTTTTCTTGCATATGAATGGTCACATTGTACGTTTGGCACTGTCCCCTAGGAGTGAACTTAAATAAAAATAAATAAAAAATAAACGCTACCACCTTAGTAGAGTTCTCGATGCGGAGACTAGGGCAATAAAGAATTTTCGTGAACTTCTGAAAATTCGACGTTTGCTGCGTTTTAATCAATCCCTTTGCAGGTTCCCATCCACAGCTGTTTTCTAAACTTCAGAAGTTTACACCTTCACTAAGTTCTTTGTTCATTCAGGCTTTATTTTTTTATTGCCAAATATAAGCTTTTATCAAAGCGTGAAAGTGGAGATGAGTGGGATTGCCGCGCCTCTGGCTACCCCTTCGAAATGGATTTTTTTGATCACAGCTTACGCATCGCCACCTGGCTTTATACCTTCGGCGGCCAAACGTTTCCGTACTGCCTTGAACTGTCGTGCTCTCTGATTTTCCCGAGACTAACTTTGAAACAGTGATTTCAGGATGCTTATCGGGGGAACTACTTTTAGGAGCGAAGTCGGGCAGTCAACGCATTACGGTCGATGATAAGATGGAAAGTGTGGTCGCAAGGAAAAGAGACGAGTTGTTGCAGCACGCGGATCAGGGCGATCTTATTTCATTTGGCATCGTACCGGAACTTGTTGGACGGTTCCCCGTTATTGTGCCGTTCCATAGTTTTGACAAGGTTTGTTTTGGGTTATTTCTATCGTTGTAATGATAAGTTCGTGTCGTTGAAAGTTGAATGTTCTTTCAAAAATAAGCTCCTCACCCCATTTTTGCTCTTAAACGGTGTTCATTCTCGCTTAGTTACGCCATCGCTAATCGAATTTATATGTGCTTTTGGATGAGGGAATTGTGAAACGCAGACATTATCTGCTGTGACTGCCATAAGTTCCAGTGAATTCTGGAAATGCGGCTCCGAAGGGATCGTGCCTGAGGGCATGGAGGGGATCTTTCATTTTCAAGGCGACTGAGCTACGTATACTTCCTGCTGATTGAATCCATTCACTGCCTCCTCTAGCTTAGAGTTTGAGATTTTCCGCCCACTAGACCGTTCAAACAACATTTGCTCAGTTTTCCGTCATAATTTTTTGTCGAGAACCATGCTGTACCTGTTGCCCTTAAGAGGCCGCACTCATTATATTCTTCTTTATTCAACAACCGCTTTTGGTGCAGAGGAAGATTGCATATAGCGAGAGGGAGGTGATATGGAGGAAGTTTGCTAGTTACTTGTCCTACTATTTTTTTTCTTCGCTCTCCCGTCTTAGCCAGAAGATTCTAACCTATTCGTGGCATATGATATAAACCAGCTATTATGATAATTGTTTAGAATATGTTGGTGCGTGTGCTAACCGAGCCAGCGAACTCCCTTCTGGCTCAAATGAAACTGCAATTCGCTATTGACGGCGTCGATCTGTCGTTCTCGCAAGACGCGCTTGAAGAAATTGCCGAAATGGCACTTGAACGTAAGACTGGTGCTAGGGCACTTAGATCAATCGTTGAAAAGGTAAACTTCTACGATTTCCATCGTGAAATGTGGAGCGAAGATGTGCTTGGTGATTGCTTAGCTTGTCTTTTAAGCGATGTGAAATAGATGAAGTTCCCCGTAACCGAATATGGGATCTATGTGAGAGGCAATTCGTCGAGGGAAAAGGCAGGAAAGGGGAGGGCGTAGCGTTGATGACGGCATGTAATAATAGTTTAGTGAGTGACATTTAAATGAGACGTCCAATAATAGTAAGGCGCCATGAAAATGAAAAAAAAAACTAGGGCATCATCCTCTAAATGGGTGTCTGCATCGCATGGAACTGGTGGCTGATCCGAATGCCAAGCATCTTTAATGTTAGTTTCACCGATGAAGCTGAGTGGCAGTAACTCTAGAGATGAGTTAAACGTCATAAAACCACCATTCAAATCATGCGTTGGTTTTATTCTCAGTAGAGCTGAGGCACAAATCAGCTTTGAGGCTAAACATCAGGCGTGAAAGTGGACGCGAACTAAAGGGATGTATTACTTGAGTGGGGCACTTGAAAACTTTGTAAGTTTGCAAATATTGTATAATTGAACGCTAATGGGTCTTATTTGCAATGTGGGCATCTCTCTCAACAGTTAGTTAGCTGTTTGGTTAAGAAGGTGCATAATTCGGGAGGATATTGGTGAAGGTAGTCAACTTCATAGAGGTTTGCTTATTCTTCACAAAAAACACGTTGTATATTTACAGGTATTGCTCGAGGCGAAATTCCTCGTGCCAGGTAGCGACATAGAAAGTGTTCATGTGACTCGTGATTGTGTGCGTGGATTGAGTGACTACGTGATCACGAGACGTGTGCGACCAATTTCCGCTACGCAATAAGAATGTGATTTCAACGATCGATCGAGCAAGCTTCGTTTAGAAGCCCCTTCGAACACGTCTTACTCATGATCCCTTGGGTCCTCTTTTCCCTTCACAAACATCGACACTTTCCACTGTTAGAATATTTTGGGCATAAATCTTTCGCTCACTAATTCATTTTTTTTCTGTGGGGATTTTAAGTTGAATATAGCCACATGGTTTCTAGAGAGCTCTACTGCCTTTGAAAATGCATATATATATATATGGTTGCTTATGACATGAAGCTTATTTCACAAGGGTTCTTGTAAATACAGCTCCAGTTGCTCTATGCAATCCGAGGTATTTTTTGAGGGAAAAGTTGAGTGCCATTTCGAAGCATCGTGAAAACTCTCAAAGGGAATATATATTCACATTTATCTAATATTGTATTTTAATCTGCTCTTTATTTTTTTTTTACTCGGAATGTACATAAATAAAAGAGAATGGGCGATTCTAACAATGTTTTGCAATTCATTGCAGCACTCTAAACAATTGCTTACTGAGGTAATAAGTAGGAATCTTACTTTGTGGATCACTATAGCTTATGCGCAGTGCAATTCACCTATAGTTGTTTCCGTGTCTCGACCGAATTACATCTACTCAAATACTCAATACTTGAGACTTTATGTGATCGGCTGCTGGGAACTATGACTCCAAAATCATCTAGTCCAAATTGCCCAGGTGTTAACGACGGCAAAAGTAAAGCAGAAAGCGCACAGACTTTCGAAACATTTATCGAACGTCAATGCAACTACATCAGCACTATTCAAGGATCTCGAGAAACACATCGGTAGGAGCTAAAACAATGAATTTGACGAAAATAACAATAACGGAAAGGTGGAATTGGGTGAGTGGCAAAACAACGGTCAGTTGAATTAATATTTTTAAAACAACAAAAAAAAAAGAGTTGAAAAAATTTTAATCGATAATAAGCGGCGTATATTCATATTAAGTAAATCAAGCACAACTAGAAATTTACGAAGAGATGAACAGCCTAGGTTGCTAAAGATATTGAATGGAAATCGAAAGTACGCACAAAGACCAAAATCACATAAAACGTCAACCGTGATTGCAGAAAACTACAGAAATGACACCACTGTCGGGCAAATTATTCTACTATGAAATCAGAGCGGAACAAATGCTTCGAGTGGCTAATATTCACTAGCCTATGCTAGTGGCAGCTCAAGAACTGAGGTAGACCTAGTGATGCACTTCTCCATACGTTTCCGATCGTGCCGAGATAAGTGCCAATCCCAAATAGATAAGGGAGTGAGTATTTCTAATGTTAGCTTTCGAATATTGCCAAAATTTCATTAATACTTTCAGCTGAGTTATCATTTATCGTGTGCGCCAAATTTCTTTCTCCTCTTCGTTCTTCAATTGTCCTCGGACGTTTCGGGGGGACATCGTCATCGTCTGATATCAATACAACCGAATCAGAATCGTCGTCATTTCCGCATTCATTGTTACCCACTTTCTTATCTTTCGGCAATTCAGATTCACGTCGTATCGGAGAATGAAGCACAACATCAGGCGATGGACCGAAACGAGTGGGCACATCAGTGTGCTCATCATGTTCAATAATGTTGCTGTCGTTTATTCTTTTTGAACAAGACGTCTTTACACTCTGTATTTCTTTTGCGGAAATATGAGAACTCTCTCCATTTCCTTCGCTAATCTTTGAAGTCACCGTTTCCTCTTCTCCAATTATTATAGTTTGGATGCCGTTCACATCAGCTTGAGTCTGAAGCGAATCTTCAGCTGCTGATATTTGAGCATGAAGTCGATTCACTGATGAAGTTGGCATTTTAGCTTCAATGCCGATCGTCGAATGATCAGATTGCAAAGGAATACATTGCTGATTCGAATCAACACCGATCAAAGATACAGAAAAGAATCTGGACTCTGTTTGCAAGCGAGTTACCATTCCCGATAGCGTCCGACACCATCGTATCTCAGCATCCAACGAGCTGTTATGTGTCCTCCTCTTCAAGCGAGAGAATAAACTATAAGCAAGCTGAAAGACAAAGTTTATTTTAGAAATCGGGAGTGAAAAAAAAATTATATTATTAAAAGCGATGCACTAAAAAGAAAAGTAGAAATAAATACATCTAACATAGACGATGCCAAAAGCAAAATCCCAGCGCTCCCATATAATAGTAAAAGAACTCCGAGTGGATCGAAACACTCTAATAAGGAATCTTAGAGATCAATCCTGGCGTTCGGAAAAGTCAAGTGATAGAAGTGGATGGCATGGAATTCTCTCTAAAGCTAAACACTTTGATGGCAGCCTATTCCTTATGATGTCGGCGCGTAAACATGATAAAGTCATCCCTCAGCGAAATAAGAATATGAAATATTTCCTCTTTTTTCCTCGAAAAATCTTTTTCCGTCTCCCTCTCATCAGCGATTTCGAGAGGCGACAAAAAGTGTTCCCGTAAGAAATGCTAATAAAAACACGTGGGTGACGCAAAGAAAGAAAACAAAAAAAACTTGAGATCCTTTTCCGAATGACTTTTTATTCACGATTCGTTGAATCCCCTATTCACAAGATTACCAAATACTTGAGGCATTCGGTTTTTTCAGCAACAGAATTTCATTGACAATGAAGACTGATTTAAAAAGTTCACCGCTCCACCCTTTAATTTCAGAGCATCTAACTGCTAGACAGAAACACCGGAAACGAAGAGGTGTGAACTGTAACCTCCTCATTGTATGCATCATCTCTTGAACCGTACAGAATCCTCGATTCCGTCCACTTCTTTAAAACAAATCCGACTAGCAAACTGCTAATAAACAAATAAAAGCAAAGATTATGTCCATTTGCAAAAGCGGCCGATCCAAGACCTCCATTTGACCTCACCCTTAGAGGATCCTTTATTTAATTCCCTAATTCAGAGAGCTAAAAAATATTATGGTTCAAATGAATATCCAAACGATGGAAGCAAATAATGATGGTGGAGAGAACTAGAATATCTGGGATGGGAATCAAATTTTCATTACTAATAAAAGAACTCCCATAAGATCGACAAAGCTCAAAGGCTCCTCGACTGGCTGAGCGTCAAAGCAACACTTCTGATTGCGCATATCACTTCTTTCAATAGCCGGAAAAATAACCTCGACTGGTGGACGTGAGATATCTACGCTAAGTAGAGCTTTAAGGATCCGTGCAGCCGGCATCGAATTTGGAAATTCAGCCAATTCGGTAGCAGTCTTTGCTTCTATCTCCTTTATGTCATCTCCTTTCAGCAGATAGCTCTGCCTTACAAGTATGCTTGAAACCGCGTCCGCATATGCTTCTCCATATTCCTAAACAAATATATGTCAATAAATAGTTGAGTGAATAGTCCAAACAATTGTTTTTACCATTACCGATCACCGCTGCCTCTATTCAAAAAACTCCAATGCAGCAATAGTGAAGCCTCGTTTCCTCCTCGACCCCTCCCCTTTAAATAATGAAAAATAGACCCTTTGAGGAGTTTTTTATGCTGCCCGTTCAACAATGCAAAAACTTCACCGATCATTTCTATTACATCGATTCTGCCCAACAACAGTAGATGAATCAGTTGAGATTGGGATGTTCACTTTAAATATGTTTTGAAATTCACGGTTGATGATTTGAAATTTTTATCACTCATCAAAACATCTACCTTCTCCTAACTTAAAATCATTTATTCTTCACTGCTATAAGAAAAGAAAAAAACCGATTTTTTTTTTTTTATACAGCAGAATTCGTAAACGCACTCATAACAAAATCGACCCATAAAAAAGAAAAAAACTTCAATTATATTACCGAAAACAATTTAAATAAATGATTAAAATCTTTCTACTTCTCATAGAAACTTTCCACAAAAAGTCAATTATTAGTAATATAAATACCGCAGACGAAAGTTCTTCATAGTGATTAACTCAGAACCGCTCAGATCTAACTATCGCTTCTGCTCAAGTCGGAAAAGTGTTATGTCTTGATTTACCGTTTAAAAAAAAAGCATCTAGAATAAGGCTAAACTAGCACAAAACAATTGTGCAAAGAGAACAACCTGTTTGCACAACGGATAGCACACTGAAGAGAACGGAGTCTTTATAAGCTGATCGGGAATACTGAGATGTGCGACAAATGCTTCAATGAACTTGTAATAAGCGATCGACGAATGGCCACATTCAATCATTGACAAGAATCGCCTATATAACGGCTGTAATGAATATCCACCACAAAGCACCATTGAGCGCATCCACGAAAACACTGCGTCATGTATAAACGGATCCATTCGCATTAAGCTGCTCGCAATGTCTAGCCATTCTTCAACGCTCACCGATGAACCTTAATGAAGCAATCAACAAGTAAATAGTTTTGACAGAAATTACGCAGGTTCATGCTCTATTTAAGCTTAATAATATTGGACTCAGCCATTGATTAAAGCTGGATCTAGTGCAATACCCCCCCCCCCCCCCCCCCCCCCCCCCCCCCCCGTAACAAAAAGAACAACTTAAAGGAAAACTGAACCACTCGAATAAGTTAACAAAAAATCGATGCTGAAGGTGAGATCGCAATTTTACAGACCGCTTTCCACTTCTGAAACGATAAATGTTTCGATGGAAATGAGGAATCGTCCGTTAGAATTACATAGGCTAAACCTGAAGCCCACAGAATTATCTGAAAACTTTAGAAAACTGAAGTTCAATTTTTTTTTCTCTTCAAATCACATCTCCGAAAACATTTCCCTCATCTATGAATCCTTCTTTTCTCAATAATCTCATCTACATTTTAAAAACGAAACTCAATTCGACCAGTTTTCTAATTTCCACTCTCGACGATGAAAAGCCCAAAAGATGATGAAATAGGCGAAACGATGGAAATGCTTTCAAGTTCATAAGGACCATAAATATCATAGGTTGCAAAAGATGACAAAAAGACAGTTTATGGGAAAAGCAGTTGAAGCGATTCCTTGCGTCGGCGTCAGCTCGATCACGAGCATCTCTCTCCAAGTCAAGCAAAATAAATTCCAATTTCTCAAAGGATCCCTCGATCACGAAGTCACCTACCAGTATGACTGTAGTGGAGCATCCTTGCATGAATCTCAAACGCTAGCGCAATAAGCCGAATATAGATGGGTCGTTGCTTTACTTTCATTTCAAAAATGCTCGAGCCAAAGCGCACTTTAAGCACCACTGGAAGATCCCCATTCGCCTCATAAAGTGAGCGTAGCAACTGCAGTTCGCCATCATCGGTGATACTCGCCGCAACAACCTCACACACAAGTCTGCCAAACAATACTCTTCATTGACTTGTTGAGCTCGTACACACCCCCAAGTATGCTTCCTAGAAATATAGACTACGGAAAAATTACTACAGACTACGCCAAAAAATCCATATTTAAACGCCACATGACAGTACGAAGGGACCGATCAACGTAGAGGACTTAAGGCTTCGATTATATTGTGATGGTCTTTACTGTGGAAGGATATTGTAAGGAAGTGTGCCACTACCAATTTGCGGAACAATTTCAAGCCGGATATCGTCCCGCAAAATACTAGAAAATAAAAATAACTGCCACATTTTCAGCTAAGAAACAACGAGACGATCCGATATGGCCAACACGGATTCAGATCAGCCAAATAAATGGAATTGCGCAAAAAGAACAAACTAAGAGTCGATATGGAGCATAGTTCATTCCCATCTACATAGAACATTCATATTTATCTTTAAAAAAAAGAAAAGAAAAAAAAACATAAAGACAACAAAACAAGATACTTGGTAATCGTCGCATTGTGATGGGCTGCTCCAAAGTTCAGCACACGTGGCAGGAAACCGGTGAGTAGTTTCGCATTGCATTTCCGCAATGAAGGTAAGCGATAAAGAGCAGCACGTAGAAAATGCAAAAGTGATATGCCCAATTCGTGCGTTTTTGCAATCGTTAATGCCCTCTGGAAAGCTTCAAAAGCCGTTTAGCCAAGCAAGCCAACGATCGTGGCGTTGCTCTACATGAATGCTACCCGAGATGGTAAATCAACACAAACAGTACACTACGGCATTCCACCAATTGATATACTTTCACACTCATATACTTATCTGTCCGCGTGTCCACGCCTATCGTTGTCAATAATTTCTACTTCTCTCTGTCGCTCCGACTCCTAAAACTCCTTCCACCGTAGTACCAGCTCAAAAGAGTGACCCATTTTACTACATCATCCACAATGGCATCTTTCTAGGCATCCAAATTATATGGGATGTACCGAGGGCATCGAGCGACATATCGACCTTCGATGGCGGCGCCTACACGCTAGCCGTCATCAGCCATCGAACTTGATTCGTGCTGGCAGCTACTACATCCATACTGACACTATAAGCTTTCGCAGAAAGCTAGACGACTCCTTTCGACACTCTAGCAATGAGCTAAAGCTACTAGCTCTGAGGCTATTGCAGCCAACTATTCCTAAACTCTAAAGAGACGATGGTCCCTTGCAACATAGAACCGTTCAGATGCACAGAGCACTGCATTGATGGCAAACCTTTCGCTGCGTTTTTGATCAACAGTTTCATGTGTATCATCTTACGAATGCATCGCACACTCTAAAAATAGTTTGTTGAATTCGCGTTGTGTCCCGTAATTTCCTCTAACACTGAAACGGACTCCATAACACTTCGTTCAGCGGTGAAAGGAGCTATAAGATGATGTCCACTGCTCTCGCATACTATCCTCCTATAACCTCAGATTATGCCACAAAGAACGCATTGCGCTCCCATACCTCTGATTGCATCCGTTTCTTAATTTTAATTGGCATCCATAATTTTTAGGGTTACTGCGGCTGACTCGCAAGACAGCCCGCATCGCATTTGCGAATTCTATGATATTTTTTTCACTCACCTGAACATGTGGCTCTATCGATTTCAGTTTATCATCGGGTGATTCGTAGATTATTTTTGCCAGACCAGCCCATGCCTTGTCATACTCATCAGTTTTGAGATTCTTTGTCTGCGTCCATTTGCAGAAATAGTCGAGGACGGCTGTCAACTCTTGTAACGACATTCTCCCACCCGATACCGAGAGCTTATTTCTCAATCCGGTGCTCATCTTTGTGTGATATAACAACTGCAACAATGGCTATGAATTCCCACAAACACGTTTAGTAGAAGCACCTCAGCATCGACAACAAGCACAGCAGTAAGAAACAACAACTATTCCAAGTACTTACTAATGACTCTACCATTCAAGTAATAGTTCCCTCACATTACGCATCCCACCAAACGCAGGTTAACTTGCAAAAAGCTTCAATTACCTCATGCTTACAGAATGTTGGCTACAACTCCGACAACCTTATTTTAAAGCACCCAACAAAGAGTTTCTTCCCACCTGCTGTTACGTCACCGCATTGACGTAAACATGCATGGCACCTGTTTGCGCCATGAATGCTGTGCACAACACCTCAAGACCTAAATCGTCACATGACACAACGGCTTATGCCGAAAGCAATCCAATTGTTCATAAAATTGGACAAAATTCGAGCAATGAACGTAATATATGCCAACAATTTAAGTACTCCGAGGAAAATCCATTCGTTTAACCACATTTGAAGATCCACGCGATCTTTTAACTTCCACCTGTATGTCTTATAAAATGAGCCCAATTCTCTCCATCTATGTTAGCACATCAAAGCGAATCTTGCAAATATCTTAGCCAATGCTTTTCTGCCGCAAACCTGATTGCAACACATAAACATGGCTTGACCAAATTGTTTGATACATTCTGTGAGATGTACATATATATATACATCGATGAAATTTCGATTTGACGATATCAACAATAAGCGAACAAATAAGAAGCGGACCATTTTATTGAGGAAAAAACAAAGTGAGCAATGAACTATCTACAATCAGATGCGAATATTTTAACACTTCCGCTTCTATGCCTATTGACTCTTCCTGGCCGCTCTTTTAAGAAGACGTCGCTCACGCTCGAATTCCTTTATCCGCATTAAATAATCCTCGTATTCACATTTATCCCACGCATGACGCTCACCATCACACATATGTCCTGCGAATGGAGCACTAGCTTGCTGGAAAAAAAAAATAAAAAAATAAAAAGTGAGCGTCAGCTGAATAATCTAACCAGTGTCTATGAAAAGCAAAACCGAAACCACACAAAATTTATGTAGGTCTGTACCGAAGAAAAACCCAAATGACCTGAAAGTGGTAATAAAAGCAAATAAGCTTTAACCGAGGTGATATACACGACAGCCGATTTATCATTCATCAAGTGCATGTGCTTTAAATGGATCCACAAATGATATGAGACTATAATCGATGAATAAAAATGCCAACTCTTGAACAACTAATCAGACAGCATAAACATCACATCAGTCGAAAATGAACTCTTTAGAATCTGATTCCATTGTAAGAATGGATGTTTTGAAAATGTTATTCCTCTTTCTTGTTCACTAAAACTAGCGTCTTGCGGTTGAAAGTTGCTTCATCTCTATTTATTACCCACCCCCCCCC
>JAARMF010000837.1:0-14606 GCA_022844705.1 Toxascaris leonina | reverse complement strand
GGTGAAGCATTCGAGTATAATATTCGAAAATGGATCGGCACTAAGCAACATATAGGCATTCTGATAATGCTCGACATAAATAAGCTACAAAATGCGGCGAATATTGTTTGTAATTTTCGTTGAGTACCCCATCAACTATAGCGCTAAGATCTCAGAAATATTTGTAGTGCAAGCAGCTTGAGCTCGAGAAGCTTGAGAAAGCATTTATGCTGAAGAGCCTAGCACTACTTAAGATTGTTATCAGAAACATCGTTAGTGTATACGAAGAATATAACCGGCGCCTAGCAGATTTCTTTTTTCCGACACAACACAAGGAGTTGGTCATGAAATGCAGCACCTACTTCTAATTTCTTATTGGTAAATGCAAGCAATATATCACCATTAAAGAGAATCAGAAAGCGCTCAGCTAATCAAGCAATATTTCTGAGAGAGATTTGCTGACTCGATTAGCCCAAAATTCGCATATTTTATAAACGTTTATTTTTATTGCCTACTAATTTTAAAGCTTTTCTTGCTAAAAGAAGCTTTCTCTATTAGAGAGTGCTATCACCGCCAACGATAACATTACGAATAAATAACCATCATCGCTAAGCAATATAACCTTTAAAATCCGACATG
Organism: Toxascaris leonina; assembly: GCA_022844705.1. Lineage (NCBI taxonomy): Eukaryota > Metazoa > Nematoda > Chromadorea > Rhabditida > Ascarididae > Toxascaris > Toxascaris leonina. The sequence goes on along the minus strand of JAARMF010000837.1, from coordinate 13,988 downwards.
TGGATATACACCTCACAAAATTGCTGACCCACGAATGTAAAGCTAGATGGAGCGCTGCTGGTGGAAATGTAAAGCCACTACCGTACTATGGTGCATAGTGATGCACGACGGCGTGATTGCAGAGAACGTTGGCATCACCAGAAGCTGCACTAGCCATGATGTTTCAATTCGAGTGGTTTTTTGCATTAGATAATAACTAATTTGTGTTGATTAGTGGAGAAGAAAAAACGCATGCTTATATTGTTAGCTATCAAATTTTTGTGATGGGCCTTAATTATAGCTTGTACGGTAGTGGTACTTACGGATCTGTGGGCACAGCTCCGTTCGCGGTTCGCAGCCAATATGCCAACGTTAACTGCAGTCAAATTTTTCTCGTTTAGTCGATCGTTATGGCTCGTCGATTTAGATTTGCAGTTGAATTCATCGATGAGTGATAAATTATGAAACGAGCTTGTGAAAGAAGCTTTACAGAGATTTTTCCCGAAGTAAAGTTCAAAGGTTATGAGTAGATCTTACTCAGTGCAAAAGGGAATAAGTGCTCCATATATCAGTCGTGGTTTAGTCTATTATGCGCGGGATTGCAAGCACAAATTCCTCAACCCTTCAATGAATGAAAAGCTCTATCACTCCGGCGCATATGACCGCCTCAAAATATCTTGCTGGGTAATTTCTTTTTATGGGAATCTGCACCTCACTTACAACACTGCTTTTCAGCTGCAATATTTTTGCTGAATCCTACAACGAATATTCGGGCGCATTGAAGTATGCAGTTTGTATAGCATTTCATTAAGGTCGGTGTGGTTTTTCTTCCACCAAAACAATGAGGAAATTCAGGATGAGGGTGCATGAGTGGTTTAAGTTGTTTTCGACTTGTGTTTATGTGGTTGTCGATGGGTAGGCGGATGCGGATGCGGATGCGGATGCGGATGCGGAAGCGGATTGCGGTTGTTTCGTTCAGCGGTCGTGCCGTGACGACGAAAAGTTGCGGTACTTGAAGGATGCGCTGGAGGGGTGTTTGTACGAGACTCAACAATCAGTTGAAAGTTGTGCGTGTTTTGTTGCGATGTGATAAATATTGATGTAAACATCCAGTATATTCTGTTGTCGTTTTGATACACTGCTAGGCACAATGGCAGAAATCCGCAAAAATGCATTCGCATAAAAATGAGGGATGTCTGTACTCACAACCGGATGATTTTTAATTCCGGTCTGAAACCTACTGCCGACTTGAAATATAGGAAAGAGGACCGTTGAATTCCCGATGAAGGTGGTGCTCGACAAGCATTTCTACGACCATTTTCACGCTGCAGAACAATGGAACCTGAAAGATGCGATGATTTTGAAGTTTTATGAATTGAAAGGTAGTAAAACCGATAAGAGCAATGTACAGTGCATTAACAGTAACTATCGATTAATGCTGTGGTATTTGCTGAATGCTCGACCGGAGTGGAACTCAGTGCTACCGAATATCTTCCGAGCATGACCTTGAAAGGTGAACTAGAAATCAGCGGACGTTCATCGCGATCGAGACCTCCAAAGAAGTGGAGGAGCTATTTGGGGCTAATGAAGTGTCTGGGAAGCCTAACGCGTATATCATTTCTTCCATAAAAGGTCTGATAAAGCCCGAAACGCAACGCACAATATTCAAGTTGAGCAGTTGAGTCGTACGGTATCTTATCGATCTCTGTCCCATATTTGTTTTGTAAATTTTACACATATAGTTCTTTGTTCTAGTGTGACCATGGGTTGCTACAGTGATTAAGCTGTTGAGGAATGAGCTTAACTTAGCATCGTTCATCTCCTTTACCAGCTTCTGAAACTCAATATCTGCAAGGTGATTGGGTTGTGAAGTGAGGTTTTGATGCTGAAAACCAGTAGATAAGAGGATTTTCTAATCTTCACATGGTTTTTATCTATCTATTCATGTAATATGGATGTTTATTCAAGGCCTGCAAGATGATGCTCGCGGTATCGCTGGGCCAAGGATGTCAATAATGCAGCCAGGTTATGCAGTACCGCCACTAATGCAGGGCATGTCATCACGACAGCCTAGATCTTTCTGATATTCTGTATGTATTGTTTCCGTTTATGTTCTATTGTTTTGTTTTGTTTTTTTTTTATTTTGTCACCTGTGGTCTCAATAAAAACTTTAATGATATTATCCTTGTTTTGAGCAATTTTCGAGTTGGATATCTCTTACACTAGTGTACTTTGAGTTTTCACTCAATTGTTGTTGTTTATTTGTTTCATGTTGTTTTTCTCTTGATCGTCACGATCGTAGGGCCTTTAAATTTGTGCCAACCATAGAAAATAGTTAGAGAGCTGTAATGGATAGGTGGTTAAGAGCGAACTGATTCTAGGAGGGATTAGCAGAAATGGATTCAATTTAGAGATGAGTAATTAGAATGGGCAGGTGGGTTGCCAGATGTCTATAGTGAAAGCTTGCGAGGTTGAAGTTCTTCGACGATCTTTTTGAGTGTTGTTCATTGTGTATTTGTTTGTCTTGGGGTATGTTGTAGAGCGCAAATCTTGAAGCTGTTGAGCTTTGCGGTCTTTTTTTTTTTTTTTTTTTTTATCAAGCCACAGCTTTTTGGATGTGAACTGTATTATTGCTGAGGTGGTGCATCGTCGAGTTGTTTCTTGTTGTTGCATCTCTAAAATTCGACTAGTATGAAGTGGGTTGGGGGTCGATAGCTCAGTGGTAGGTCTTTCGCCTGTTAAACGAAGAGACCCGGGTTCGATTCTCGGCTGATTTCCCAACGGATCGCCCAGAAGGCTGACCACCAGGCGTTCCAAAAATCTGGTCACAACAGCCATGTGTGGCTGTCAGCTGCGTCGATACGGGAGTCGATGAAACTACAGCTGTATTTATATCTTTGTATGGAGTGGGTTTCCTTCGCTGAATAAATCTCTTATAGCACAATGAGCTTTCGACTATAAGACACCCGACGTTCATGTGGTAGCAGTATTATTTTTGAGCATCGCATTTTATATTGCCGTGAAATTAAGGGTTACGTTGGAAAAAAAAAAAAAGAACTTTCTCGAAGTCGGAGAGCAAGAAGAACGAGTGAACGTGCAGAGCAACATTCATAGGATATTCACACGTGAGAGAATCTTTCTTGATTGTATTGGTTATATTGATTGGTCATATAGTGGTAATTATGAGTTGATCTGTTAGCAAGGATGGTCGAAGGGAAATCTGATCTCGATTCTAGTCGAAACCGGAAGCTCATTTAAGGTGGACTATATAATGGCATAAAATGTAAGTGAATGTAGCATGGAGATAAATGCTTGACTACAGTGCTCTAAAATTGATAGTTATTGGTGCCTCTTATTGAAAGATTGATTAACTGGGCGGTGAATTATTGGAGGATTACTGCGGGATACTATATCATTGATTTTTGGAGGCGATTGCAATTTCGGAATCACTGAGTCGTCACCGAAGACCGTTATATTTATAGATGGCTCCGAAAAATTCTGAAAAATTTCCGGTAGACGAAAAGCTATGGTTCTATTTGCGTAAGAGGAAGAGAGAGGAGGAGGGCATACAAGTTTGGAGCTGCATTCAAATATCATCAGGCGTTGCTTTCTTTCTTATTTCCGCCCTCGGTCACTTGGAAAGACAAAAATGATTATAGCTGGCATTGTTATTGAATAGATTTTCGTGGGGATATATCTGCGCGATTTAGAAAATTTTCTTGAGAGATAAGCGGCTGATTTAGAGGGAGGATGATAATGGTTTGATCACTCCATGTTTGACTAGTAAAAGCAGTGATTTTGATTGTATTGCAGTATTACTAATTTCGTCATGCTTATTAACGTTGCATATGGCTATTCGAGCGAGTTCATCGTTTACTTCGTTAGAATATAACGACTATCGTTTTTGAATTTATCTTGCAGAGGGTTATGGCACCAAAAAAGGTCGATGAAGATCAACCAGCGCCCTTAATGGGTCGCATAGGTACTAATCTCAAGGTATGCGATTTTTTTTTTTTTTTTTTTTAGAAATGTTTTACCGAAGTCGAAATCTCTGAGTGATACCTTTCGTCGTCCAAATTACGTCTGAGATGCTTCACAATTGTTTACTATTTGCGATTTGTGGACAGTTTTACTTATAAATGTGATTCGATTACCCGTTAGTTGTGGGCATTTTTGATCGTATGGCCATCTGATAGTTGTAGCGTTGTTTTGATGTGAAAATACTGAGTGAAGATTGTGCGATAATTATGTGATTTGCATTCATAAGATTTGAGCTCCAGTGGTCAGCCATAAGAATGCAGTGGGTGTTTTCCTCTAGCCTACCCTGTCGACTTTCTTCCGGTTACGATCACAGTTAAATCCGCATGTTTTTCTTCTTGAATATGAGTCCACTATTGCGAGCTGCAAAAAGTTGAAAGTTTATGTCTCTCGCTGGCTAGAAAAGTCTCTCGACGAGGGCTATTTTTGATTACTGTTTTGTGTGATCACCTGAAAATGTTCGATGTTGAGACTTCAATGCGGTACCTCTATGGGCTTATTTTCATAGAATATGGTTAATCGTGGAGCTGTTGCGATTTGTAACGACTCTTCTTGATCAGCGATCGTATTTGAGAATCGAAGAGATTTTGAAGCAATGTTTCAGATGGGTATTCTTGGTCTTCCTAATGTTGGCAAAAGCACATTTTTCAATGTGCTGACAAAGAGTCAGGCTCAAGCGGAGAATTTCCCCTTCTGCACCATTGATCCCAATGAAAGTGAGTGTTTTAAGGTTTGTATATGCCTTAACCAATTTTTTTTTTGNNGGGTGGCGTTTACTTTGAGATCAACGAGATTTTAGTCGACTGGTTGACGAGTATCCTAATCACTTTTCTTGAAGGTGCAACATTTCTAAATGAATACAAACAATATTTGAAGGTAGCTTTATTTTTTAAAGCAAATCAGGTGGGTGGCAGAGCACAACGAGGATGTCAGTTGCTATGCAGTATAAACCTGGAATTTGAAAGGCGGCGAAGGGCTGAATGCTTTCAGTTAACCATGCATATTATTTTCCGGAGATTTTAAGAGAAGGGAACGGCTAAAGGCTATCCACATCTCTATTTCTTTCATACACAACTGTGACTAATAGAAATTATTGGGGGGGGGGGGGNGGGGGGGGGGAGGTTGTATACAAAAAAGTGGTGGTGGCAAACGGTTGACATTGGGGTCTTTCTTAGTGAGCATATTCATGCGATTCACTGTCACTAATAAAAAGGGTAAAAACATGGAAATGGTTGCAAAGGACTCTGTTAAAAATAGGGCCAACCTTTCTTCCTTGTTTTTGCATAAGCATTGTAACGAATGATCTTGCTCCCTCTCTCTTCCTCCTTTCCCTCAGATATTTTAATATGTAGTTTGATGTAGCATATAATTTTTATAGTTTGTTTTTGAGGCCGAGTACCTGTGAGTGATAAACGTTTTGATTGGTTGGTCGAACACTTCAAGCCGGCGAGCAGAGTATGCGCTTTTTTGAACGTGGTTGATATCGCCGGCCTAGTGAAAGGGGCATCTGAGGGTCAAGGATTGGGTAATGCGTTCCTTTCGCATGTGAGTGCGTGCGATGCGCTCTTCCATCTTTGCCGGTTGGTTTTTTTTTTGTGATTTTTTGCCTTTCTTTCGCCTGATTTAAAAAGATGAGCGCACTTACAGCCTTGATTTAAGCGAAAAGTATGAAAATTGTTTAAGATTTATTGCGAGTGAATTTCAAACCAAGTGGAATTTTCGCAACTGAATAGAGCTACTGGTTGAACGTGGTTAAACAAAGCCATTTCACATCTGAATATGGTGTGGGTGTCTCTTAAATTGTTGATTTGTTCAGTGTTGAGATTTTGGAAGCACACACTCGCATCTTCACTTCTGAGTGAACAGATCACTCGGACTACGATGTGGTCTTGTGAACTAAGAGGGAGAGGTTGTTTTGTAAGATAATGAGGGCAGTCAGTATCTAGCAAAGCATAAAGCCCTCAATTGCAGCATAAGCAAGTAACCATTTTACTGTAATATTTAATACGTAGAAAACAGAAGCTTAAAGAGAAGATACCATTTCAACAAAAAAAACAAAAACAAAATATGAATCCAACTCATCGAAGATATTCAAGTATCGCGAAATATGCCTAGTGGAAACGGTGGACAAAGAAATCTGGCCATGCATAAGAGCAACCTCACTGCACTGAAAGACGAAACTAGAGAAAGGATAACAACTCGTGTAGATATGGAAAAGATCTGAAAAGAATTTTGCAACTACATATTCGTTTCTCAAATCAAGGTCCTAGCACCACAACTGAAACAAAGAAGAAAACAGACTCAGCTATTCCACCAATATCAGTGAGCAAAGTACGTTATGCTGCGCTCAAAATGGACGACAGCAAAGCTTCCGGTCTAGACGGAATGTCGGTGAAGGCATTGGAGGCAGGCGGATGTTGTCTCTGGGAAGCGTCAGCGGAGCGATTCAGTAAATATTTGGAGGTCGATGAAATCGCTGGATGCTTGGAGAAAATCAAAAATCATCCTACTCCAGAGAAAGGCGATAAAAAGGATCTTAAGAGTAATAGATCAATATGTCTTTTATGACAACATGTATAAGCTTTCACAGAGATTATCACCAACTGCCTGACCACAGCGTCAGATGAGTAGCAGCCATGCGAGCCGGCCGGCTTTCGAAGAGGATATAGCACGGAAGATCACATTTTCGCCTTAGTTCAGCTACTCGAATCGTGGTGCGAATACACATTTCCGCTTGTTTCCGCCTTTCTGCTCATTTCCGCCTTTGTGGACCTCGAAGAGGCATTGGATAGTGTGGAAGTCAGTGCAGTTCTTGAAGCGCTAAAGGACCCAAGGAATCCACTCAGGTTGCATCAAATTATTTCACACAGCGCTGAAGGATAACTCCACCTATTTTACCTTCTTTAATAATGAAGTGCAACTTGCAGTCTGCAAAGGGGTCAAGAAAGGCGATCCAGTGTCTCAAGAGCTATTTTCTGCTTGCCTCGAAATAATGATGCAAAATTTAGACTGGATAGAGAGTATTACAATTGACGGCGAGAAATTAGACCATTTGAGGTTCGACGGTAACATTGCCATCATGGATAGTTCAACGAAAGAGCTGCAAAAAATGGTGGCTTAACTGGGTAGGGAAGGCGCAAAAATAGGTCTGAAGGTCGACAAAACTAGAACGAAGTTTAGGAAATCAGAGTGCTTGCATGAAGCAGGAGATCTGGGGAAGACAGAGCCGTTTGGGGCAAATTCAAAAAAATATCTGAAATCCTGACATCGAAACTTGGAGGAGAGAAGAAACTGTGGTTATTGAACTCTATAGTCTTAAAAGCAATGAAATATGGCAGTGAAACGTGGGCATCAACAGCTACAGAGGAGAAGCGATTGCAAATAACACAGCAAGCAATGGGGGGAATATCGATTTGAAGTGAAAAACGAAGAATCAAAGCTCATTACTGAAAGACGCAGTTGTTGAATACCGGGCAAACAAGCCGCGCTGGGCCGATCATGTTGTTGTATGCATGACAGACAATAGATGCAGCACTAGGATACTGAGCTGGTATCCAAGAGATAGCAAACGACCCAGAGGAAGAGCACCCCACAGATGGGAAGACTATCCAAAGAAACGTTTGATAATCATGGAGAACAGCTGGAGGCAGGTCATTATGGGAGGAAGTCGTGCGAAATTTCTTCGCAGGGCTGTCTGCTGATGCAAGGACAGCAAGTTGATCACCGATGTCAGAGGTCATACGGTCATGTGGAAGCACCGCCTGCGTGACGAAGTCCATAGTGGTAGCTTGTCGCACATTTGCTTCTGCTACTTTTCTTGTCGTATGTTTATGCTCTTGATTTCTCCTTTATTTTATGTCGGTGTTTTTCTGTAGGGTTTGATCAGATGACTCCGATTTTATAGTTTCTAAAAAACTTCCATAATTCCTTTCAGTTATTTTGAAAGACCAAGCAGTTGACCTTTTTCGATATGATGTTTACTTTAATATTAATTTTAAGGTCGCATAAGATTGTTTGGGATAGTTGGTTTAATTTGTTGCAGTGCGTTTGATGATGATGACGTAACGCATGTGGAGGGGGACGTGAACCCAGTGCGTGACCTCGACATTATAAGCAATGAGTTGATCAAAAAGGACCTGCAATATCTTGAAGGGGCCATCGATAAGGTCGAGAAATTGACGATCAGAGGGGGTGATAAGAGCAAGAAGCCTGAGTATGAGTGTCTGCTCAAGGTAAGCCCACTTAAGGAAAGTCCTGTGCGCCAAGGTGTAACATTAACCTGCCAGAAGAGGCAGGATTGTTAAAGGGTGAGATGTTTTTGACAAAAGATTCGACTACCATGTTCAGGATTTCTGCTTCGGATCCATCCGTGATCCGAGGTCCTGTGTGTGCCAAAAGCAGCATAATCCTCGCTCGTATAAACTGGTTACTTTGTTAAAATATTGCCATGGGTAATTAGGCTTTGCTTGACATAGGTGAGTGTCAATCTCTCAGAGTTGCGAGATCGATGCCATAGCTAGGTTTTGAAGCTCGATGGACCGAAGAGTGCTAATTCGTGAAAATCGGCAATTTGAAACCCCTACTTCCCCTTCCCTTGGCAAAGCGAAGAAAAGGTGAAGTGTATGATATTAAAGGTAGAAATTGCTGCTCATACGACAGACGTTTTCCAACGAAATCTGACAAACAGCTCAAGTTTTTTTTCGCAGGTTTCCGCCCGCTCCATCCTTGGGGTCATAGGCAAATTCAGAATTTCCAGGCGGCCAAAAACGGAATATTTTAGTCGTCCGGACTTCTCAAGAGTTATACTTAAGATCTTTATATCTAAGGCTTGGAGCTTGAAGCGTTGAAGAACAAGCATTATATACACCTGGGAAAACTATAAGGGTCAGGATTTCCTATTTTTTTGGAAATGGCCTTCTTGAGTTTATTGAGCCTTACAATATCTCGTCGGTTTGGTGCTGCTCTGACAACTCAGAGGAGTGGGGTTGCTCTGGTAGAAGGCCACTTCGCCTTGAGTTTTAACTGCGTCGTGAATCTGAATTTGGAATCGTAGCGCTGTTGGCTAAGTTGGTATATATCTTTTTGATTTTCGATCACATAGGGCTATCACATATGTGGATGTTCGTTCTCCAAACAATTTGTTTCAATTAGGGCCCCAAAATGTTGACGAGGATCCATGAATCTTGTTTTGGGGCTTTCGAGCACCAAACAAGCTGGCTTTCGTGCGAAGCCTCCAACTTCCAGGGCTCTTCAAACCGAGGGCTATCAACATTAGCCTAAAGTCGGCCCTTCGGGAGGGGCTGCGCTGTTCCTTTAATTATTTAGCTGTAAAATTGCTTCTCTTCTGACGTCTGTTTATCTTCTCTCTCGCATCAATATTTTGATAGTAATGATTAGCGTTAGTCATCTTAAAGAAGTGCGCCCATCGAATACTAACACTACTGAAGTGGATGTACTTGTTGTGAATATACTCGCCAACTATCTTTGAGAGTAATTTTTGTGGTTTATCTTATGTTTCAGGTTAGAAAGCTATTAGAAGAGGATGGTAAGCCTGTGCGACTAGAAATCTGGAACGAGAAAGAAATCGACATCCTCAATCACCACCTCTTATTAACCGCCAAGCCGATCGTATATTTAGTGAATTTATCCGAAAAGGATTATATTCGTAAGGCAAGCCTCTTTTGTAGCCTGTAATTTTTTATAAAGAGGGGGGAGGGGAGAGAGGGAGAAAGAGGAGAGGAAGAAATTCGTTGAGGCTGAGATAATATTTGTTCTCCAACTTTAGTAAGGCGTAAAATACTGGTTTCGAAGTGTACAATGTGTAACGGGGTAAGAGTTTTGAACGAATGAAGGTAAAGTGAGGTCCCATCATGGAAACGGCGATATTAGCACAGGGTTATTTCTGTGCTAACAATTGTAGCGATACATGGTTTACTCGAAGCTTCCGATATTTGTTTTTTTTTTTATTCTTTTCTTACTGAAGTCTTTTCAATCTCTAACTTGTAAAGAAGCAGCTATTGATGCTTCAGATTTAGTCGTTTCCAAATGCTTGTGAGGGATGTGTTATGATAAAATTTGTTAAGAGTTGGTCGGTGGACTATATCTTTTTATTGCACCTGAGAGCATCTGTATGTGTAGCTTAGCCAAAACGGCCTTCCGTCACCCTTGCCTCAATTATCCATCAATTTATTTCTGCGCAGTGTAATACAAGTTTGCATCCAAAAAAAAAGGATGGAAGGGGGGAGGGGGGAGTAGGGGAAGGAGGATTCCTTTAAAGCACATTGTTGTATTATGTTTTTCCAATGGAGGAATGAATTGCTGGTATGAATTAGTTTGCATTATGTTGCAAAGTGTGCTGCGCCATGCAGGTTGATCTTGAGTATCGTTGCGGATGTTGCAGCAAGGTTGTACTCAGCCTTATTAAATGAAGCTCATATTTTCAAATGAAGTGCTATCTATATGAATATTTATAGAAGAATAAATGGCTTCCAAAAATGAGGGCATGGTTGGATGAGAACGATCCACATGCGGCGTGTATTCCTTTCAGCGGATCATTGGAATTGAAGCTTATGGACATGCCTGAGGATGAAAGAGCAAACTATTTGAAAGAGCAAGGCACAACGAGGTTTGTACCATTTAGCATTGGTCCATGCATTATGGTATTCAGTTTTTGCTTGATCTATGTATCTATAGATTTAAGTTGTTTGCTTACGAATAGCTGAAGCTTTGCTTTTCGAATTTTCAGTGCGAAAATTTATGATGGATATTTTACGAGTAATTTCAGTCTATTGAATCAGTGAAAGAATCCCACTAGAAGTGTTATTTAGTTGAAAAAGGCTCTTTTTTTGAAGGCTTTTTTTTTATGAGATTCAAAAATTTTTACACTCTGATGCGATCTTTGATATCTACTTATCATCATGTATTTATCTGTTTGTAGTGTTTTTTTCCAGAAGCGCTTAGGAAGGATACAAGTGTGAAATTTCACGTATATTATCCTGAACATAAAAGAAGTCTATATTCTTTAATTCAGCCTAACCAGCTTATCGACCAATAAAAGCCGTTGTTTTAGCTTGTGCGAAACCTAGAATCATGAAATATTGCAGCTATAATCCTTGATTGTGCCGCTCTCGAAATCAAGCTCTCTGATCTTGTTGATTGATATCTTCTATTAACTTACCCGCCTGAAAAGGCGGAAATTGTGATCTGATGATATAAAATTTGCTGAGTATAATGATTAAGCTTGGAGTGACTCTTATGTACAAGTTTGATGTTATCAGCCCTTGATAGCTTATCATATGCTAAGTTGGAATTACATTATTGCTGCATGAGGTTTAGAACTAACAATTCTTTAGTCCAGAACAATTCAGGCTTCTATTGCATATAAATTGTTCCATAGTGGCTTTTCTANGATCGTCCACTTTGCATACTTCAGCCATTATGAAACCCTTCTCAAAATCCGTATGAATTCGGCCTGCCGCTTGTGGTGCTTTCGTTCCTTTCTGCAAATGCTGCCTTTTTTACACTGCAATTATCCTTCAATACGAACGCTAGATTGTTTGCATTTTTGCTCATCTCTTTCCCCCATTAGATGCAATTTTTTTTTTTTTTTTTTGCAAGCTTTTGGCGGGTGGCACTTAGATAGATAATCGCAAGCAGTGCTAAATTTACGACTTCTTTAAAACTAATTATTAGTGTTCTTATAATCGGCTTCAACAATGCTTCTTTCGTTCAACCCAAAGCGAATATGTTACCACATTTCTTATAATTGCCTTCATACATTACCACCACAATAGTAATAACCTTACTTAAAGCTTCCACTATAACATCTATCGTCTCTTCCAATCCGATCCGCTTTTTTGTTCGCATTTCTACACCATTCTTCCCCCTTCTCCCCTCCTCCAACCCAATTCGAATTCCGCTCACCACTAGTTTTGTATAAATTTGATTGATTTAGGTTTCCTTATAATCTTATAAAACGTTTTATTTCAAATTTCCTCAGTGCTTTTTATGCTTACAATACTCGTGCTTGGAATATTTCTTTCCATCGGCTTATATGAAATATAGCTGTCCCATTGCCCCATTTCTATCGAACGATTTGACGTTTCATTGTTTTTCATCTATTCGATCCACGATATCTTATGTCAATATCGCCAATTTTATTACGGAACAAATTGCCCAAATGAATCCATTTGCGAAAAAGAGAATCAATGGCGCAAAATTTAGTTTAGTTTAAACGAAGAGATGAGTACGCGTGACAGATAGAAATTCAACAAACGGAAATGCCCTCATTATAGAGCAATTAGAGATAAAGAGACGGCAAAAGAAAATACGATCGATCAAGCGACAATATCAACGATTGAAATAACCTGTATTGTCCACGCTTTCACCTCGTCCTTTCCGCACGTAAAGAAATATTCGAGTTGTAGTGCCTTGTAACCAGTCCGTACAATCTTCTCAAGGGCGCTGCAATGCGATAACTCGTTTCGTAGAACCATTTTGCGAATCTACTCTGAATATGATCCACTTCAATTTTATTTCCACTTCAACTCAACATCAGCCAAGAACGTCGAAAGGAAGAAGTCAGCTAACATTATTAGCAAACCCCTGTTCGTATAAGAGATGGCCATTGCCACCCACATCGCATCTACTTACACCTAACGCGACTGAACGCTCGAACTCGATATCAAAAAATGAGAAAAGGGGTTGAAAAGCGCCAGCCATACCGATACGCAAGGTTTCAAAAGAGCCTTAAATACTAGACAAGAACCGATGAAGGATGTGTGATCAAAAAACTAAAATCGACGGCTATGACATCCAAAGAAGTTCAATAAGGAAACAACTAAAATTTTCGCCCAAAGCGATCTCCAATTCTATACATTTAAAGCAATTTATAAAGAATATTTCAAAAACAAATGCGGAATGCCGAACCCTTCCGTCCGGTGAATCCTAGTGAAACAAAATCGCTTCACCTACTATGCCGGATGCGTAACATTTTTAAAAAACGACAAACACAACTAAGCTGAAGAAATAAAAACGCCATAACAGAATACGGACGTATGATTCTATTTTCATATATCGGCGAACGATGATGAAGATTCGATTCGCTTGAAAATTCTAATATAGATCCCACTAAAAAATAAATAAATAAATAAACGCAACGCCTCAGGCAATTCGGAAATGAAATACACGCTGTACAAGATGTACGATGTGCATCTTTGGTAGAATAAGCCAATGCGTCTAGAAGCCACTGATCGAAATTACTTCAATGGATACGCATACGGGGACGTTCTCAAAGAAATTTATAAATTTTTTCATGGGACATCAAACACCTTTTATAGCCTATTCTTGCCCAAAAACCCATCTGTGAAAATTAATGGCAATCTTAATTTTTCCGAAGAGAACCTTGCGACGATATGAAACAATCCCAACCGACAGTTTGATATTTCTAAAACAATATATCCCATATCTTCGTCGTTTATAATCCCAATAATTAAATTTAGCTGCCATCTAACTAATACTAAAATCATCAAATCATCAAACACCACTTCCTTTCCCCTCCATCCTGCATATGAAGCTGTCGATCAAATTCTTATTCGGGATATGCCGAGGTTTTAAAAGGGGTTTAGTCTTTACAAGACGCCGTCACAGTCAACACTTCCATTTGGTAAGTCGTCTCAGTAAGATCTGAATCCTGTAGAAGTAACTGGTCTTTGGAACCACAAACCCAAATATGCCTAAACGCGCACTTCTTAAATTTCATTGGAATCGAGACAGTGGTTATTGAGGAAGGAAACACTCCGTAAGTCGAGCAAATATAGTCTTCGCAGTATGTTTTCAGCAAATCAAACTGAACAAAATGTAGCGGGCAATATCAAATCGATACATGCTTTTACGTCTAAAAATATCGCTTAAGGGCCAGAAATCGTGCGAAAGCATAACTTATCAGCTAGTCACTCAATAATGGCTAGTAA